>OY856411.1:520556238-520801238 GCA_963693085.1 Alisma plantago-aquatica
CACAAAGAACACCACTAAGCCACTCATCACAAGAACAAGGGTGTCGCCCAACACACCCAAACCAAGGGAGGATGTTGCCCATCAAGGGTCATCACCTACCTCCAACTCAAAGAAACTCAAACCCTATAAAGAAAGGGACACAAAGGAACCCTAAACCCTAGAGGGGGATCGTCCACCAAAGGAAACTCAAGCAAGGTACAAGTCTAAGCTACTAATCTATAAGAACAAGAGGTAAGAAGTTAGGGTTAGAAGTTATGCAACCCGCCTTAAGCTCCAAGCTCCAAGGAAGAAGATGCACTTCAAGCTCCAAGGGATGTCGTCCACCAAAGCTGATCCAAGAGAGGGTATCGGCCACCAATGCAACCCCAGGAGAGTGTCTCAGCCGTCACAAGCAAGATGGAGAGGTATATCGTGCACTCAAGGTGGAGGGGAGACCAAAAGATCAAAGGAAGCTAAGGCAAGGGAAAGAGCCACATATATAGGAAGAAGGGGAGGGAAACCGAGGTACAACCATGCTATGTGTCATCCACCCAAGGGACACTTGTCCTAGGGTTCAAGACAACACACTAGCACACCAAGCGACACTTGTCCAAGACGTGCACCAAGTGTCCACCAAACATGGTCAAGGCTGGACCAAGCAACATGGGCGACACAACTAGCAGCTCTGTTGGGCGACACGCCACCTCTAGGTCAACACAAACCAACCTAGGGCGACACACACAACACCTTGGGTGACACAAGCTTCACTTGGCCGACACAAGGCTCAAGCAAGCCCAAACAAAGCACCTCAAGGCGCAAACAAGCTCAAGCAAGGCCCAAGAGACTCAAACAACAAGCCCAATCCTTCCTCTCAACCTTAAAGGAAGCAAAGAGAGGGAAACATCTCTCAAGATGGCAAACTTGCACACAAAACCCTAGACTTGGGTTATTTTCAAGTATCCCCTCGAACTCTCAACAAAGCACAAAAAAAACCCTAATCACTACTCAAAGGTGATTAGCAAGCATCAAACCACCAAGGTTAAGCAAAACAAACAGGGTAAACCCTAAACACAGGTCAGGGTCCTTACAAATTGGTACATATCTTGTTACACTTATCTTGGGAGCTCAGTCCCCTGAACACATTATTGGGAATTTCATCCCTTCAACATTATCATTATCATGATCATATGATTTGGTTATCAAACTGTCATATCATTATTGAACAGTGTCACCTTTCACTAGGTAACAATTATATCTAGGTCCCAGACCCACATGTACGTCATACATGTAGTAAAAGTGTATCACATAGATCATAAGGCCTTATATAATCTGTATTATGCTAAATCATCATAGCTCATACCTGGCTATGTTCATCATCTCATAATACCTACATGGTTAGGATTTCATAGAAAATGTAATATCAAGTAAATATCATGACCATGTCATAAAGAGAATCATTCGAATTGCAACCCTCTCATACTTAGGGTTAGAGTTTTCCCTTTTAACTAATTTAGGGTTTTCAAGTTCATATTTATCAACCAACCCTAATTCACATCAAAAGAGCCATATTACTACCATAAGCGTTCAAGCATACTTCATCAAGTATCATCAACTAATTATCAACATGAGATATTACCCTTCTCATGTGAGAAGTACAAGTTTCTTTCTCATCCTTACTGGGATATTGAATTCAACATACTTATTACATTGATTTAACCTTCTTTAGGGTTATCAACCTACACTTATTAAAGTTTATCCATATCATTACATTAATGATGTATTCATTGGTTGTATTCAAGATGTGTTGTCCTACACTCATCAAGGTGTATTGGCCTTCACTCATTAAGGTATATCAACCTTCATTTGGATATTTGCATCGACCTCTAGACACATTCATTTGTGTCAGCCATACCATCAACTTATGTATTGACCACTCTATCTCTTTGTATATTGGCCACCATACCACACCATTAACTAGGGTATCAGCCTCACCACCAACTAGGATATCGGCCTCACCTTCAACTAGGGTATCATCCTCACCTTCAACTAGGGTATCGACCACCTCAATCAAATAGTATATCGACCACTCAACATTAGCTAGGGTATTGGCCTAGCTATCCATTTTAGTATCAGCCATTTCCCAATATAGTGTATTGGCCTCTAGGGTCTATTTTTTATTGGATGAACCCTGAATCAACAACTTAGTTCTTGCACCTATCGTCCTCAGCACCACTTGGTGTATCGGCCAAGGCTTCTAAGAATGTATTGACCATACACCCACAAGGTATGTCAGGCTAAGGGTGTCGCCCATCACACATGGTTTGGGCAAAACGGATATCAAATTGTGAATGTATTAGATTTAGGGTTAGGAATTAACCATATCAACCATCCAAGTCATGGTGTAAACATATGTATGTGTTTTCTTGGATAGCTCATAGATATTGGTCTACCTTATTTTTAGCATTTAGATGATAAGTTAAACAATTGAGAGGGTAGTAGTTCTACTCATAAAATCAAACCAAAATGATACGAGTTCATGTGTATCAATTTTCATATCTATCCCCTTATATCGGGTTAGGGTTTTTCACCAATCAAAATCAATTTATGCATATTGGTTTCATTATCTTCAAGCTCAAATTTTTTTGTCCATTACTACTCTAGTTTATGAACAACAACCCCATATATCCAATAGAACTCATAGAACCATAAATCAAACAAGAAAAGTCAAAGTAGAAAAGGAATCATCAAGTATTGCATGATAGAAGGTGAATAATAATAAAATTGGGTTCAAGTTATATAACCTGCCTCAAGATCAACTCAAGAGCTTAAAGATCCAAAGATCCACGTTCCCAAGGTTAAATATGAATTATCAAAAGTCCAAGACTTGATCACAACACTTCTCTATGAAAGAAGATACCATAGTTAATAACTTGATGAAGAAAGAAGAAAAGGAATGAACTATGATCCAAGAAGCATAGTCTTTCCAAGGTTGAAGATGATCATGGCTTTACCTTAGACAAGATGCTCGGCCTTCTTTTTTCTCCTCAAGCTCCTAAGATCATCCTACGAGCAAGATATGGTAAAGGAGTTGAAAGTTTTACTAGGAGGTGAAAAGAGAGGTATATATAGTTGGGGTTTATGAAAGAGAGTATGTGTAAGGTATCATCACTATGTACACTTAAGTGACACATGTCCATGCATGATGATTTCATGCAACCATAATTATCTTTCCATGCAAAACTCTTGAGGATAATCCATAGGCATGATATCGTCCATTTGGGTATCTTTCTTGACAAAATATCATCACCCAATCTAGCTTTATGTGAAAACTTGTTCCACTTTTGCAAGGAACATGCAAACTGATAGGATTCACCAACTTGAGGTGCTTAGCCCATCATGAACACCTTATAAGGTTAATAAACTGATATAGGACCTCCTCTATGGCTTCCAAACTAATAGGCACTCCCATATACACTTCAAACCTCGATACAACCCCATATAGGGTTCGAGATACTTCAAAATCTCTTTGGCTCTTTCACCACAAAGAGTGTTATTGTTCAACCAAGATTCAAACAAGGCACCCCCTTCTTTCTCTTTCCTCTAGTTGATGTAAAGAGAGAGAAGAGACATTCTAGAGTTTATAGTTTACATGTAAACCCCTCATTTGGGTAAATTGAAATTATTACCAAAGGTATCTATGGCGTACGAATTGTAATTAACCAAATGAACTAAGCGGAAGCATATCATTCACAGCGGATTACTGAAAATTACTAAAAATTTAAAACTTTTACAGAGAGATCCAATCAATGGAAAACTTTTTCATAAAAGACCAAAATACTCCAGTTGCATATTGGTTCACAAGTACATGTCTTGTACCATGACATCTCAAATTACATTAACAGTTGCTTTGTTGAACTATACATAAGCAACATAAAAACTTTAAGGCATTATGCCAAAATCTTAGATCGTTTCTTTAAAACCAACTACCGACTCTGAGGACCTGAGAGTACAGAGATGACACATAGGACTATATCTACATATATACAAGACTTCACAGCTAGTGTCTCCACCTGAGATGTCACTGCCGTTCTCTTCTACTGCTACGGTGGATGTCCTTCACCTACAGAAGGACTCCTGCCTCCTCGTCTGTGTCCACCTAAAAAGTTGGATCCCACGGGGGTGAGAGAATTGTATATTGTCCCAGTGAGAGATATAACTCTCCGCCAAGAACATTATTATGGTGAAATAAACAACAGTATAAGACGGAGCATAGGAATTATATGTTGAACATCAACCAGATTAAATACTAATCAAATTAGGTTAATAAAGCTTTTCAGCTATATCTTGACTAAACAACATAATACTTATTCAATAAGGAATATGAAGAACATGCGTAAAAACTATCCATCTAGGATATGTTTAAGCAATATACATCAATTAATGATTTTTGTATATCAACCTTAAGCAAATATGCTACACGGTTGATTACATTTTACAATCAATCTTAAGCCCTGAGGAGATGAAGGTATACCGTTCATACTCCAACCGACCATTACGAAGTCAAAATCGGTACCATATAAGATCAATGGAAGAGTCAAACTCCATGACCTCATCTCCACCCAGTCAGTGTGGGCTCAATATGCAGGACATCTCGTGTCTCTACTATATATAACTTTCCAGGGTATATTGGCACTTCACTATAGAGTTATAGCGGCGGCTGCACTCTCTTCGCAAATCAGGAGATTTCATGTTTATCTCACCTCAATTCTGTCATTAACATTATCGGGAGATTCGTGATACATCCATCCCGACACACATAATGAAAGATTGAGAGATTTAATGTTCATCTACCATCAATCCCACATTAGGGCATAAGGTATTCACGCCCATTACCCCTACATAATCAACAGTATACACTCCAGTAGATCCATTGGGAAAACCTGTTTCACCATCACCAAACTTCTGACGATGATGGATCTATGGTTAGGGCTCTACATGATAAGATTTCACTAGATTAATTAAGTACATTACCATATTCTTTTAGCATCAATCAGGTTTCCAAACATTATTTTAATATAACCATTGCTATAAAGAATGTGGAATGCTTTCATCAAATAATGTTTAGATCTTTAATAAAGTATTGGGATCTCAATCCCTCATCTTATCGGATGCAGTCTCATTTTTCAACCACTTATCATCATAATTATGGAATATGGCATTCAATCCTTAGTTCATCATATAACACTTATTACCACTTATTAGGTAACTAATACCTTCAGGTCATCTGGCCAAGGTGATCATGATACTTGTTACACAAACATCTCATATGGCTTACCAAGCCTATTTCAACTCTTATTACTTTTTACTGAGCAACAAAGCATATCATGGCTCACAAAGCCCATTAACATTCTCAATAATAAAACATCATAGCTCATACCTGGCTATGCTCATCATCTCATAATACATGCATGGTTAGTACTTATGATAATAGTTATTTCAATTACATATTAGCACCATGCAATATAACACCATTAATCCCTTATTAGGGTTAGGGTTTCCCTTTTCATGTCATTTAGGGATATTCATCCCATTGCCCGGAGTTAAGGTTATGATTAATCATCATACTGCCCAAAATTAGGGTTTCATATAATATGACCCAAAATTAGGGTTTCACATGCCTTCACCCTGTATTAGGGTTAGGGTTTACTATTCACATCAAATTAGGGTTTATCATATCCTTTTACCCAAATTAGGGTTAGGATGTACTATTCACCTCAATTTAGGGTTTATCATAAAATTACCCTAAATTAGGTTTACTCCATTACCCTGGATTGAAGATTCACTTAGTATTAGCCTTAGTTACATTTACATCTACAATTGTACCAAAAGTTGGGTTACACCATGTATTGCCCTTATTTAGGTTTAAGACTCACTAATCTTCTTAATTAGGGTTTCATGATCTCATCATCATGGATCAATCCCTAATTACATATTTTACTCATAATAAAGGAATTGAAGCTTGTGTTTGCATATAAACACTACTCTCTCTCATCCTCTCTGGGATGTTGAGTACCTCAAAGTTGACTTAATTAGGTCAATTCAATTTCTTAATTTCAATACACTCAGTTAGGGTTAGAGTGTGTGTTAAGATCTCTCTCTCATAATCTACAAATATTAACCCTTTCGAGGGTACTAATTACCCTAACTCATTAAGGTTACAACTAATGTAATCACCCTTGATTTACATCATTAAGAGTCACATAATTACTTGACCTTAATCCACTTGGGTGTTCAAATGGTTTAAGTTAATTATTCTCCAAACGGTTTTGGTCACCTAGACCCCAAACGGTCTTGACCATCTAAACCCCAAACAGTCTTGATAGATTGACCCTCAAATGGTCTAAGACCATTTAGACCTTCAAACGATCTTAGTTAATTAAGTTCAAACGGTTTGAAACCGTTTAGAAAAGTTGGTTCTTGAAACTGTTTAGTACAAAGATACTTGAGATTGTTTGAGCCTCAATTGGTTTGGGATCATTTGGTCCCAAATGGTCTTGAGATTGTTTGGTCCAAACCTCCTCAAAACCGATTGGACCAAAAATGGTCTCAACCACTCAAATTGATTTACAGTTTCCAAGATTAATTCCCTCATCAATTGAATCCATGTAACCACTCATCAATTAAACTTATGCACCATACCTCAATTGAACTAATAAATCATCCTTCAATTGATCATCAATTAGGGTTTTGAACCCAATTGGATTAGAGTTTGAAATCGATGAACCTTCAATATTGGTCATTGTGGAACTAATTGCTTTTGAAATTATTGAACCACCTTTCAAATTGAACATGACCTGACCTCAAACGGTCTTGAGGTCATTTGGCCCCAAACGGTCTTGAGACCATTTGACCCAAACCAAACAAGGAAAACTTATGGAATTCAATTATGGTTTCACTAATGACCCAATCTAGGGTCGATAATTGATGGACCTTCAAACATTGAACCTTATTGAAACCAATTCAATTCAATTCATTGGATCATCATCCAACACATCAATAGTTGAGCTCCAAATGGTCTGAGACCGTTTGATCCCAAACGGTCTTTACACCATTTGGTTTCAAACGATCTTGAGACCATTTGGTTTCAAACGATCTTGAGACCGTTTGGTCTCAAGTTCATGAAACTATTTACAAGGGATATTTTTCAAGGTGTGTGCTTATGATGATGTCATCATCATCAAGCTCTAAACCCACGAATCTTTCTTTGATTTCCATGGTAATTTCATCAATCAATCAAATAAAATTTGAGGAATAAAGAAAACTTCAACAATAGTTAAAGATATGAAATCAATAACAATGTTCAAGGGTTTAAGTTATATAACCCGCCTTCAATGAAGCTTTCAAAGCTCCAACTTCACGTCCCTAATGGTGTAAGAAGCTTTCTCACTTTACAAGGTTTGTTCTTCAAGCTTTTGAGTGAAATGGATTGGCTAGAAAGGAAGATTGATGGAAGAAAAGAAGAAATACATCATTTATTTTCGATTTCCACCATGAAATCATGGTTGAAGGTGATAAAGAAGCTTACCTACAGGTTGGAACTCATCCTCTTGCTTCACCTTAGTCCTATTGAGCTCGTCCAAGGCAAGCAAGAAAGAAAATCCGAAAATAGATCCTTGGTGGAGTGGAAAAGAGAGTATATATAAAGAAATTCCTAGGAGAGAGAAAGTCGAAAGAAAATCCTTCAACTCTCCAAACCGTGCCACACACTTCCCTCTTTATCTTGAGCATGAAGGCACCTTCCCTTTCCTTTAATTCCCTTTCATTATCCTCAACTTAAAAGAAAAGCAAATTAAGCACCTTAATCATATTATACTAATATCCCATTTTTAGTGGACATTACTTTTCATTAACTTAATGTGAGTGGGCTCTCCACTCACTTAAGATATTTCCGTGACTTTGCAAGGCACAAGCTCGTCCAACCTTTTGCAAAATCATCCCTCACCTTTTGGTTGAAGGGCTCTTCAATTAATATATTTATTTTTGCATTAAATTGAAGTAAAGCTCCATTTATGCTTAAATCTTGATTATTTTAATATCAAGATTCTCTCTCCTCCAAAGTGATTCAAATGAAGTGCCCCTCTAATTTTCTTGCCTATACATGATGCCAAGAATAATTAGGGACCCTCTATAAGTGGCATTTTGCATATTGAACCCTAGGTTTTAGGTAAATTGCACATTACACCAAAACTAGGTTTTAATTCACAAACATTGCTCAACAAGCTCTTTTTTGTTATTCAGGCTTGTAGGAGCCATACCACTGCATCATACTCATTCCTATGATGCTTCAACATCTGAGGAACATTTTATCATGTACAATTTGCAAGTTAACCCCTTAACTTGGGTAATTTGCACTTTAGTCCAAAACTAACAAAACATTGTTTCAACATTATTCAAAAAGGATTAAAATTGAAATATAAGTTCATATTAAGCTTTAATTACTTTTCAAAAAATAAGAGCAATCATATAATCAACCTCATTAAGCAAAACATCTAAGGTTAACACATAACCCAGGTTAGGGATGTTACAAATTATCCACCCCTAATAGGGATTTCGTCCCCAAAATCATCAATGAAAGCATTAAGAGAAAAGAGTAGGGTATTTCCTCCTCATCTCTTCCTCTAGTTCCCACGTAGCTTCTTCTATGCCACGGTGATGCCAGAGAACTTTTACAAGACAAATGTCTTTCTTTTTCAGCTTTTTAGTTCTTTTATCAAGGATCATCACAGGTCCTTCAACATATGATATATCATCATTTAATTCTACCTCCTATGGTTGTACAACTAACTTAGTGTCAAGATGACACTTTCTCAACATAGAGATATGGAACAATGGATGCAACTTATGCAGCTTAGATGACAATTCTAGCTTATAGGCTACCTTTCCAATCCGTTCAGTGATTGGATAAGGCCCCATAAATCTAGGAGCTAACTTTCCCTTCCTTCCAAATCTAAGGACTCCTTTCCAAGGTGAAACCTTGAGGTATACTTTGTCTCCAACTTGGAATTCTAAAGGTCTTTGACGTTTTTCGGCATATGACTTCTGTCTATCTTGTGCAGTCTTTAACTGTTGTTGGATTATTTTAATCTTCTCAGTCATCTACTACACTAGCTCTGGACCCAAAAGTTGATTTTCTCCTATTTCATACCAACATAACGGAGATCTACAATGTCTACCATATAATGCTTCATATGGTGCCATGTCAATATTGTGCTGATAGCTATTATTGTAAGAAAATTATATCAAGCTTAGGTGTAGATCCCAACTTCCTACAAATTGAAGAACACGTGCTCTAAGAAAGTCCTCCAAGGCTTGTATGGTCCTCTCAGATTGTCCATCTGTCTATGGGTGAAAGGTTGTACTAAACCTTAACTATGTACCCAAAGCTTTATGTAGTCCTTCCCAAAAATGACTTGTAAACTGGGAACCTCTATCAGATACAATAGTGGCTGGAACCCCATGCAACTGCACTATCTCATCTATGTATATATGTGCAAGCTTCTCAGCATTGTAGGTTGTTTTGACAGGAAGGAAATGTGTTGTCTTAGTCAACCTATCAACTATTACCCATATGGAATCATGACCTTTGGTTGTTCTAGGAAAACCAACCACAAAGTCTATGGTCACATGATCCCATTTCCACTGCGGTATAGGCAAAGGTTGCATTGTTCCTGCGGGCTTTTGATGTTCAACTTTAACCTACTGACACACCAGACACCGCATAACAAACTCAGCAACATCTTTCTTCAATCCTGGCCACCAATACATATCCTTCAAGTTATGATACATTTTGTTGCTCCCTGGATGCATTACATACATTGAAGAATGAGCTTCTTCCAAGACTAACTTCCTCAAGTCATTGGCATCAGGTACCACCATTCTACCATGGTAATAGACTACCTGATCCTCTGACTCATGAAAGCCATCCCGTTTCTCACTACCATACTCTGACCTGATTTGTTGAACTACAGCATCAGCTTGTTGTGCTTCTTTAATCTATTGTCTCAGAGTAGGTTTTATGTGCATCTCAACTAACAACCTGACTAACAAAGATACTTTAAGTTGTATATTGTTTTGCCTCATAGAGATAAGCATATCTCTCTTAGAGAACGTTAAAAAGTTCAACTATGCTTTATCTATGGCTGGTGATGAAGACTTCCGACTTAGAGCATCATCCACTACATTGGCTTTCCCTAGATGATAATCAATTGTACAATCATAGTCCTTGATTAACTCCATCCAGCGATGTTGTCTCATATTCAACTCATGTTGTGAGAAGATACATTTTAGGTTCCTATGGTCTATGAAAATCTAGAATGTTTCTCCATAGAGATAATGCCTCCAGATCTTCAAAGCATGAACCACAACAGCTAGCTCTATATCATGTGTCAGATAATTTTCCTCATGTTTCTTAAGCTGTCGAGAGGCAAAAGAAATCACATGATTATCTTGCATCAACACACAACCTAAACCATTCTTAGATGCATCACAGAAAACTATGTACCCCTTTCCTTACTCAAGTAACACCAGAACAGGTGCACTTGTTAACCTTTCTTTCAGCAGCTGGAAAGACTGTTGACACTTGTCATTCTAGACAAAAGGAACCTCCTTCCAGGTCAACTTGGTTAGGGGTAAAGCTATAAAGCTAAAGTTCTTAATGAACCTTCTGTAATAGCCTGCCAAACCTAGGAAACTGTGTATCCCTATCAGTGTCTTTGGTTGTTCCCATTACAGGATAGATTCTACCTTCTTAGGATCAACACGAATACCTGAGGCAGATATTACGTGTCCTAGAAAAGAAACTTCTGGTAGCCAGAATTCACATTTGCTAAACTTAGCATACAACTTATGCTCTCTTAGCAAAGCTAAAGCCTGACGAAGGTGTTGCTCATGCTGTTGAGCATCTCTATTGTAGATCATGATGTCATCTATGAAGACTACTACGAACTGATCAAGAAAAGGTCGAAAGATTCTATTCATGAGTTCCATGAATGCAGTTGGTGCATTAGTTAGTCCAAACGACATAACTATGAACTCATAGTGACCATACCTTATCCTAAAGGCAGACTTAGGTATGGCACCCTCTTTGATACGTAACTGATGGTATCCTGATCTCAAATCTATCTTAGAAAAGATAGTTGCACCACACAACTGATCAAACAGGTCATCTATCCTTGGCAGAGGATACTTGTTCTTTATAGTTACTTTATTTAACTGTCTGTAGTCAATGCATAACTGCATCAACCCATCCTTCTTTTTAACAAAGAGAACTGGAGCACCCCATGGTGAAGTACTTGGTCAGATAAAACCCTTCTCAAGAAACTCATGTAGTTGTTTCTTGAGCTCTGTCATCTCAGCAGGTGCCATTCTATACGGTGTTTGTGCTGTTGGTTGTGTGCCCGGGATTAGATTAATCTCAAAATCAATCTCCCAGGGTGGCAGAACACCCAGAAGTTCCTTGGGAAACACATCTTCAAACTCCCTAACTATCAGAACTTCAAAAGGATTCGGGCTCTCCATTGTGGTGTCCACTACATGTGCCAAGAATGCAAAGCATCCTTGCCTCATCAGCTTCTCAGCTACCATAGCTGGCACACGACATGTTGGAAGAATCTTTCTATCTCCCTGAAAGATCCATGTGTCATCATCATCTGTGAAAACAGCTTGTTTGGAACTGCAATCCAAGACCACCTTATACGTCTCTAAGGTGTCCATCCCAAGGATTATATCAAAACCCTGCATCTCAAATGGTATAAGATCCACTTGAATGCGATGTTCAGAAAAAGAAAGAGTGTAGGGAGAACACACCTCCCGCAACACAGCAGATCCCATCAAAGGAGTTTCTAACTTCAAACTCTCTTCCCTATGACCAACTATCATATTGCAGTCAAGAATCACTTCTTGAGTGATAAAGGAATGTGTAGCACCCGGATCAATCAAAACAAATATGAAGTAGAAAGAAGACATATCAGAATGAAATAGTTCCATCTGACATGTCACAACTCTGGGATTGACAAATACTTCAAGGTGGTTCATTGCATAGAACCTTGTCGTTGCATGCAGTTGACCCTGTGCTCGGTTATTGGGTGCTGATGATCCATCTTGTGATGCTTGTCCTCATCCTCGAGTGCCACTAGAAAACTGTCTCCTCTGAGAGCCTTGTTGAATCTGCTTCGAAGGTTGAGTCACCACTGAATTCCTAACTGGACAATCCTTCATCAAATGCCCCATCTTCCCGCATTTGAAACAACTTTTATTCTCCCACTGTGGCCTGGATGGTCCTGTTACTGACATTGAAGCTGAACTTTGGGCTCTAGTTGGAGCACAACTATGGCCCCTACCCCTACTTAACATCCATTGAGTCTGGGGATTAAATCTTGGTGGTGGTGGTGCAGAAAACCTTGGCTTTTTGAAACCCTCAGACCTCTATCCCTGGTATTGGGTAAACACCTTCTTGTTATCGGTCTGTCACTTTTCAATCACAGACCTTTCTATCCTCCTTACAGACTCTACAAAAGTGGAAAACATTTCCCTATTCTCCAGAGTAGATGTGGGAGTAGTCAAATTAGCGTTCAACCCTTTCTCAAAATGCCTGATTCTCTCCTCATCATTGGCTGCCATATGCGGGTAAAACCACAAAAGCTCCATGAACTTAGCCTCATACTCGCTAATTTTCATCTGACCCTGCTTGATCCTCTCAAATTGAGAGATCTTCTCATCTAGAAATGTCTTAGGGAAGTATCTAATGATAAATTCTCACTAGAATTCTTCCCATCCAATTACTACACCTGGCCTCTTGCCTTCTTCAATAGTCCACCAGTGGCCAGCACTCCCCTCAAGGAGGTATACAACATGTCTCACCTTCTCAGCTTTAGGAATGTCAAGGGTCATGAAAGCCTTCTCCAGCTTGGTCAGCCATAAGTTTGCATCTGCTGGGTCAGTTATACCAGCATAATCTATGGCTCCAATCTGACGAAGTCTCTCAAAGTTCTTGCCGGCTCCATGTCCATCATGATGGGCTAGTGCCCTCAGTGCAGGTGGTGGCATTCTATCTGCCATGTGCGTCATGGTCGTAAGGATTTGCCCAAATAGAGCATGAAGGGCTAGGTTTTCTATTATAGCTGGGTCAATCTGGGGATGTTCAGGTATCGGCTCCTCTCTGGGCTGGTCCCTTGCACCCCTCCTAGTGCAGCAACGCTGCTCTCAACAGTGTGTTCATCATGTGATCCAGACATCTTCAAGTTCTTCTTCTCTTATAAGAGAAGAAGACACTAGAATAGACTCAACAACCTTAATCCTATGTCTCTGCAGACTCAGTGAACCTAGAGCTCTGATACCACTAAATTGTGGCATACGAATTGTAATTAACCAAATCAACTAAGTGGAAGCGTATCATTCACAACGGATTACTGAAAATCACTAAAAATTTAAAACTTTTACAGAGAGATCCAATCAAGGGAAAACTCTTTCATAAAAGACCAAAATACTTCGGTTGCATATTGGTTCACAAGTACATGTCTTGTACCATGTCATCTCAAATTACATTAACAGTTGCTGTGTTGAACTATACATAAGCAACATAAAAACTTTAAGGCATTATGCCAAAATCTCAAATCATTTCTTTAAAACCAACTACCGACTCCGAGGACCTGAGAGTACAGAGACGACACATAGGACTATATCTACATATATATAAGACTTCACAGCCAGTGTCTCCACCTGAGATGTCACTGTCGTTCTCTTCTACTGCTACTGTGGATGTCCTTCACCTACTGAAGGATTCATGGCTCCTCGTCTGCGTGCACCTAAAAATTTGGATCCCACGGGGGTGAGACAATTGTAAATTGTCCCAACGAGAGATATAACTCTCTGCCAAGAAAATTATTATGGTGAAATAAAAAACAGTATAAGACTGAGCAGAGGAATTATATGTTGAACAGTAGGCAGATTAAATACTAATCAAATTAGGTTAATAGAGCTTTTCATCTATATCTTGACTAAACAACATAATACTTATTCAATAAGGAATATGAAGAACATGCGTAAAAACTATCCATCTAGGATCTGCTTAAGCAATGTACATCAATCAATGATTTTTGTATATCAACCTTAAGCAAATATGCTACCCAGCTGATTACATTTTACAATCAATCTTAAGCCCTAAGGAGATGAAGGTATATCGTTCATACTCCAACCGACCATTGTGAAGTCGAAATTGGTACCATATAAGATTAATGGAAAAGTCGGACTCCATGACCTCATCTCCTCCTAGTCAGTGTGGGCTCAATGTGCAGGACAACTCATGTCTCTACTATATATAGCTTTCTAGGGTATACTGGCACTTTGCTATAGAGTTACAGCGGCGACTTCACTCTCTTCGCAAATCAAGAGATTTCGTGTTTATCTCACCTCGATTCTGACAGTAACATTATCGAGAGATTCGTAATACATCCATCCCGGTACATATAATGAAATATTAAGAGATTTAATGTTCATCTACCATCAATCCCACATTAGGGCGTAAGGTATTCACGCCCATTACCCCTACATACTCAACAATATGCACTCCAGGAGATCCCTTGGGAAAACTTGTTTCACCATCACCAAACTTCTAACGATGATGGATCTATGGTCAGGGCTCTACATGATAAGATTTCACTTAATTAATTAAGTACATTACCATATTCTTTTAGCATCAATCAGGTTTCCAAACATAATTTTTATATAACCATTGCTATAAAGAATGTGGAATGCTTTCATCAAATATTGTTCAGATCTTTAATAAAGTATTGGGATCTCGATCCCTCATCTTATCAGATGCAGTCTCATTTTTCAACCACTTATCATCATAATTATGGAATATGTCATTCAATCCTTAGTTCATCATAGAACATTTATTACCACTTATTAGGTAATTAATACCTTAAGGTCATCTGACCAAGGTGATCATGATACTTGTTACACAAACATCTCATATGGCTTACCAAGCCTGTTTCAACTCTTATTACTTTTTACTGAGCAACAAAGCATATCATGGCTCAGAAAGCCCATTAACATTCTCAATAATAAAACATCATAGCTCATACCTGGCTATGCTCATCATCTCATGATACATGCATGGTTAGTACTTATGATAACATTTATATCAATTACATATCAGTACCATGCAATATAACACCATTAATCCCTTATTAGGGTTGGGGTTTCCCTTTTCATGTCATTTAGGGATATTTATCCCATTGCACAGAATTAAGGTCATGATTAATCATCATACCGCCCAAAATTAGGGTTTCATATACTATGACCCAAAATTAGGGTTTCACATGCCTTCACCCTATATTAGGGTTAGGGTTTACTATTCACATCAAATTAGGGTTTATCATATCTTTTTACCCAAATTAGGGTTAGGATGTACTATTCACCTCAATTTAGGGTTTATCATCAAATTACCCTAAATTAGGTTTACTCCATTACCTTGGATTGATGATTCACTTAGTATTAGCCTTAGTTAGATTTACATCTACAATTGTCCTAAAAGTTGGGTTACACCATGTATTGCCCTGATTTAGGTTTAAGACTCACTAATCTTCTTAATTAGGGTTTCATGATCTCATCATCATGGATCAATGCCTAATTACATATTTTACGCATAATAAAGGAATCGAAGCTTGTGTTTGCATATAAACACTACTCTCTCTCTCTCTCATCCTCTCTGGGATGTTGAATACCTCAAAGTTGACTTAATTAGGTCAATTCAATTTCTTTATTTCAATACACTCAGTTAGGGTTAGAGTAGTGTGTTAAGATCTCTCTCTCTCATAATCTCCAAAGATTAACCCTTTCGAGGGTACTAATTACCCTAACTCATTAAGGTTACAACTAATGTAATCACCCTTGATTTACATCATTAAGAGACATAATTACTTGACCTTAATCAACTTGGGTGTTCAAACGGTTTAAGTTAATTATTCTCCAAACGGTTTTGGTCACCTAGACCCCAAACGGTCTTGACCATCTAAACCCCAAATGGTCTTGATAGATTGACCCTCAAACGTTCTAAGACCATTTAGACCTTCAAACGGTCTTAGTTAATTAAGTTCAAATGGTTTGAAACCGTTTAGAAAAGTCAGTGCTTGAAACCGTTTAGTACAAAGATACTTGAGATCGTTTGAGCCTCAATTGGTTTGGGATCGTTTGGTCCCAAACGGTCTTGAGACCGTTTGGACTCAAATGGTCTGGAGACCATTTGGTCCAATCCTCCTCAAAACCGATTGGACCAAAAATGATCTCAACCACTCAAATTGATTTAGAGCTTTCAAGATTAATTCCCTCATCAATTGAATCCATGTAACCACTCATCAATTAAACTTATGCACCATACCTCAATTGAACTAATAAATCATCCTTCAATTGATTCAACTTTCAATTGATCATCAATTAGGGTTTTGAACCCAATTGGATTAGAGTTTGAAATCGATGAACCTTCAATATTGGTCATTGTGGAACTAATTGCTTTTGAAATTATTGAACCACCTTTCAAATTGTGCATGACCTGACCTCAAATGGTCTTGAGGTTGTTTGGCCCCAAATGGTCTTGAGACCATTTGGTGTCAAACGGTCTTGAGACCATTTGACCCTAACCAAACAAGGAAAACTTATGGAATTCAATTATGGCTTCACTAATGACCCGATCTAGGGTCGATAATTGATGGACCTTCAAACGTTGAACCTTATTGAAACCAATTCAATTCATTTCATTAGATCATCATCCAACACATCAATAGTTGAGCTCCAAATGGTCTGAGACCGTTTGATCCCAAACGGTCTTGAGATTGTTTGATCCCAAATGGTCTTGAGACTGTTTGGTTTCAAACGATCTTGAGACCGTTTGGTCTCAAGTTCATGAAATTGTTTACAAGGGATATTTGTCAACGTGTGTGCTTATGATGATGTCATCATCTTCAAGATCTAAACCCATGAATCTTGCTATGATTTCCATGGTAATTTCATCAATCAATCAAATAAAATTTGAGGAATAGAGAAAACTTCAATAATAGCTAAAGATATGAAATCAATAACAATGTTCAAGGGTTTAAGTTATATAAACCACCTTCAATGAAGCTTTCAAAGCTCCAACTTCACGTACCTAATGGTGGAAGAAGCTTTCTCACTTTACAAGGTTCGTTCTTCAAGCTTTTGAGTGAAATGGATTGGCTAGAAAGCAAGATTCATGGAAGAAAAGAAGAAATCCATTATTTATTTTCGATTTCCACCACGAAATCATGGTTGAAGGTGATCAAGAAGATTAACTATAGGTGGGAACTCGTCCTCCTGCTTCTCCTTAGTCCTCTTGAGCTCATCCAAGGCAAGAAAGAAAGAAAATCTGAAAAAAAGATCCTTGGTGTAGTGGAAAAGAGAGTATATATAAAGGAATTCCTAGGAGAGAGAAAGTTGAAAGAAAATCCTTCAACTCTCCAAACCGTGCCACACACTCCCCACTTTTCCTTGTGCACGAAGGCACCTTCCCTTTCCTTTAATTCCCTTTCATTATCCTCAACTTAAAAGAAAAGCAAATTAAACACCTTAATCATATTATACTAATATCCCATTTTTAGTGGACATTACTTTTCATTAACTTAATGTGAGTGGGCTCTCCACTCACTTAAGATATTTTAGTACCTTTGCAAGGCACAATCTCGTCCAACCTTTTGCAAAATCATCCCTCACCTTTTGGTTGAAGGGATCTTCAATTAATATATTTATTTTTGCATTAAATTGAAGTAAAGCTCCATTTATGCTTAAATCTTGATTATTTTAATATCAAGATCCTCTCTCCTAAAAAGTGATTCAAATGAGGTTCCCCTCTAATTTTCTTGCCTCTAAATGATGCCAAGAATAATTAGGGACCCTTTAGCAGTGACATTTTGCATATTGAACCCTATGTTTTGGGTAAATTGCACATTACACCAAAACTAGGTTTTAATGCAAAAACATTGCTCAACAAGCTCTTTCTTGTTATTCAGCCTTGTAGGAGCCATACCACTGCATCATACTCATTCCTATGATGATTTAACATCTGAGGAACATTTTATCATTTACAATTTTCAAGTTAACCCCTCAACTTGGGTAATTTGCACTTTAGTCCAAAACTAACAAAACATTGTTTCAACATTATTAAAAAAGGACTAAAATTGAAATATAAGTTCCTCTTGAGACTTAATTACTTTTCAGAAGATAAGAGCAAGCATATAATCAACCTCATTAAGAAAAACATCTAGGGTTAACACATAACCTAGGTTAGGGATGTTACAGTATCATATAAGGCAAAAACTATTTGCAAATAAGTTCAAAATTGAGAAATAAACTCTTCTCAAGTCTTAATTACTTCTCAAAAGATTAAGACACGGTTCTAAGAAACTTACTTAGTTAAAGATTCTAGGGTTATCTCAAAACCCAGGTCAGGGTGTTACAAGAACCATCATTTGCGGAATTACCTACATGGAGTAGAGTAGTCACCTTTGAATCAAGGTATAAATGGTAAAATTATGTGAAATGAGAGAAAGTGAAGGTGACTTGCATAAAGAAAGGGGAAACAAATGGTAAAATGGGGCATACAATATCCACAAAATTGGATGTTATCAAGTAGATAGAGAACGGTTACAAGATAGGCTACAGTAGAGATGGCTTCAGCCAAAAATCTTTGCTAAAACATGCACTGGTCAACATGGATCATGCACACTCTAGAAGAGTTTTGTTCATGCATTCTACAACACCATTCTTCTTAGGTGTATGCCTAACTGTGCGATGTCTTGAACTACCTTCAAATTGATAGAATTCATTAAATTCAAAAGAACAATTCAATGCAATTATATGTCCTCAACCTTTTTATGCATTTTCTTGTTTTCTTTTCAGACAACATCTTCTATTTCTTAAACTGATCAAAAGCATCAGATTTATGCTTTATAAAATACACCCACACGGTCCTTGAGAAATCATTAACGGAAGTACACATATTTCTAAAACCACCCTTGGAAGGCACTTGAGAAGGACCCTAGATGTAGAAATGAATATAATCAACATTACCTTTTGTAATATGGTTTGCAGTTGAAAAACTGACCTTTTTCTACTTTCCCATTACATAGTGCTCATAGAAGTCCAACTTTACAGTACTGGCACAACCTATAAGTCATCTCCTACTTAATAATTTGAGACCTTTCTGACTCATGTGTCCCAGTCTCATATGTCACAATTTTGTAGCTACCAAATTTCAATAGGTTGAGGAAGAAACTACAACAGCTACACTGGTGACCGTTTCACCAATCATCTTGTAAAGGTTCCTAGAATATGTAGTCCCTTAATAAGAACATCATCTTCTTTGGTTATAGGCATGATTTTATTTTAATCCCTATATAGAAAATTGTTGGCTTCAAGCAAGCCAATTGAGGTTATTTTTTTTGAAGGTCTTGAACATAACGAACATCTGAGATAGTTTGAATAACTCCTTCAAATATCTTTATTTGGATTGACCCAATGCCAATAGTCTTACAAGTAGTATCATTTTCCATGTTCACTATACCTCCATCAATGTATTCATAAGAAGAAAAGTAATTTCTGTGCGAACACATGTGATGTGAGCAACCTGAGTCCAGAATCCATTAAGTTCAAAATTTTGTGGATGAGGATGAAGATGATGATGCCATAAGAACAAAATATGGATCATCTTGGGTTACATTAGTATTTGCAGTTTGTTCTTATTTTTCACCACAGTTTCCTCTTCTTCTTGTTCTATAACTAGTAGCAGTCATCAACAATGTGTCCAGTTTTCTTATAATATTTACAGACCTTTCCGTTCTTAGGCCTTGACTTATATCTGTGTATCCTTCTTGTTGTTTCTCTTTTCTTTTGTTCGACCCCTCACCATGAGAGCCTATGAATGACTCTCGTTAGAAGAAATAATTAGATCTTTATCAAATCATGGTCTTTGACAACAAAAAAGATATAACATCTTTTACCGTGATTGAAGATTTTCCATATAGAATACTTTCTAAAAATTGTTTGTATAAAGAAGAACACAAAGAATAAGGGTTTTATTTTCATCTTCGAATTTATATCTATATTTTCTAGATCCATAATAATAGAACTACACTCGTCAATATGGTCATGAAAAGAACTACCTTCTATCATGCGCAACAAGTAGATACGTTGCTTATGATATAAATTTGTCTGGAGAGACTTGACCATGTAGAGATCTTCAAGTTTCTTCCACAGGTATGTTGTAGTTTTCTCCTTAACGACTTCTCGAAGGACTTGGTATGATGATGAAAACATGATGGTCGTGAGAGTTTTTTTGTCCATTTCTTTCTTCTCTTCTTCCTTCATTGTCGTGGGCATATTCTCGATCCCTAGCAGAGTTTACGATGTCTTGCTGCACAAGCAATCAGTTCAATATGATTTGCTATGACCCAAAGTTGACTGAACAATTAAATTTCTCAACCTTGAATGAACTCGACATCGTTCCAATCTTGAATATGAGGTTCTGATACCAATTTGCTAAGATTTTAAATGAGAGAACATAAGGAATACACATAGATGAGGAGAAAAGAGCAATCACACAATCAGAGAACACAAGATTTATGTGGTTTGGTTGGGATGACCTACTCCACGTGAAGAGACAAAATGTTTACTATATCACAAAAAATGGTACAGGTAGAGCACTCTTAAAGGAGGGAGAATACACTCTGGAGTACGTTGGAGGCCTGACCGGCCTAAATCGCATGTCCTAAAATTGGAGGCGGATTTGAGGTAGTCGAGCTTTTACATTTATAAACCTGAATCCTTCTAGGCCCCCGCAACTTTGTTTACGGGGTCGAAGTAGATATACGGGATCGAACACAGGGACAAGGGGGTAGTGTTGAGAACCCAGAATCGACACGCTACACTCTGGCAGGTATAAAGAGATGATAAATTCCCTAGGAGGGAAGCATAAAGATGTCATGAACAAAACAAGAAAACTATCTCCAAGTGGAGTTACTAGAAAGATTTAAGGTTTTGAGCATTTAGCAGTTTTTAGGGGTTTTCATGCAACAGAAACAGAATGATATACTCAGAGCTAAGGCGAGGTACGAAGGATAAAACTGCGGTAAAACAAGCGGTGGTAGGACCAATCTTATACCCCTCCTCTCGAAGCGGGCACCTTTAACAAGGCATCAGTTCCACTCTAGGGGTCACTGGACTCAAATTAGAGTGGAAAGGTTACTAAAGCAACTCCGTTTCGAGCACTCTCGTACTCCAGAATCGGACCAAACACTAGAGCCACAACACAACTCTCGAAGTTGTTGCGACGGGAAAACACGATTCGATAGCTAAGAGAAACGCGATCCAAAACATGCAAGCTAGAGTTCGGATACCAAACATAGCAGTCATCCAACATATTGCACCAAGCATAGAGCAGCAAGTAAGTAAGCTTTTCTATTTCTATAAGCATTAAAGGTCTTAATTACAATGCATGAGTAAAGAATTTAAATAACAGAATTAAAGATATATGTCGCCTTCTTGATGTAGAAGGACGACAGGCTACAGTAACCATCCTGCCCGATATCGGACAGGGGTCTAGCCCGATACAGCTGTGTCGGGCGGCACGCTCTCTCAAGCGGCACACTGCGATAGGCGACTGCATCGCTCAAGGGCCTGGCCGATACGCTCAAGTCGGGCAGCACACCCTCTCGGGCGACACGCCTGACGGACGGAGCGTATCGGGTCCGGTATCGTGTCGGGCATGGAGCTGCGTATCCTACTGCCGGGCACTAGTGTCGGGCACTCGTGTCGTGTATCTACATCGGCCGATATTGGCTCTCAGTGTCGCCCGGTACAGTCCTCGGTGAACCAATCCCCTCCCTCTCGGGATGAGGAAGAGCTCACCTAGTGTCACCCGGTACGAACACTGGAGCATGATACGCCTGCTCTCACAACCTCCTCCGAAGATCACTCGACTCTCCGTAGCCTGATGTGGCCAAGCTTGTCTGAATTGTCTAAGCTGTCTTTTCGGCTCCCTGTAGCTGCTAGTTATAGGCAGCTAGTCGGGGGAAGATATGGTGCTCGAAGCGCCATGTGTCCTCCTTTCCGCCGTTCAGACGGTGGTCGGCTGACGTGGGTATCGCCTGGTATCGCCCGGCACAAGGAGGTCGGTTGTCGGGCGTCGTGGCAAGAGGCGCCTGTCGGTGGGTGGTTGATATCGTGCGGCAACCGGAGTAATTGCGGCGTGCTTGGCTCTCTGTCGAATAAAGAGGCGTGTCGTCCATCGTGCAGCCCTGTCGGTCAGCGTGTGTATCGGGCGTCAGGGGGGGGCGAGACAGTCTTGGACTTATTTGTGGGTCGGAACGACCTTATTGGTGTTAAATGGGCCAAAATAGGAGGAAACTCCGCAAAAGATGGAAATATTGGACTGAGAGCATTGCTTTGCCAATTATTACGGAAATGCATATAAAAGTGAAGAAAACAACCGAAAAGGGCAGTTTTGATAACAGAATAAAGGCCAAAAACATCACAAAAATTGGTGTTATCAACTCCCCCAAACTTAGCGTTTTGATTGTCCTCAATCAATATTTAAACTTTATTTGGCGATGCTTCTTCCTGCGTAGTATGCTTTTCAGGCCAAGATGTAAAACAAGTATTGTAATGCCTTTAGAGATAATGCTGCCTCATTACGAACAAAAGACTTCATTTTTCTTTCCTTATTGTTTAAGTAAGATTATTCTCTACAGCTTCGGTGAGACGTTGTTGTATGATTCCGAAGTTAGCTTCCACACCAAACAGCTTTATTTTCGGGGCAGAAAGCTGTGTATAGGGTAGGCTAAGGTTTTTTGGGTTTTTCATTCTTGTCTCCCATCAGTCCATCCAGGTAAGGGTCCGTTAACGGGCAAGTGGTCCCTGCAGTCTAAGCCAGTTGGCTTTAGAGCAGTGATTTCACATCCTACGTACCACTGCTCCAGATCTACCATGCCTAAAGATGGGTACTTTTGGAAAAACAAGTGGTGTATATATATTTTTTTTCTTTTATTGGGCACAACTCTCATTCTTTTATTCACGCTCATAAGGCTTCTCTCTCTTTTTAGGATTTTTGTCGGGTAAGGGAAACAAAGAGATTATTGTTGTTTGGGCAGCTTTTTCCTTCTCCATACTCGTCTCTTAGCTGTTTGCGAGATTATTATATTTTTGAAAATTTTTGACATAGCAAAACATATTCTTTTGTTCATTTGAAGCAGCATTATCAAAAAGATATAACAAAACTTGCATCACATTAAGCATACAGAAAACAAACTTTGCAAGCAGTTGCATCAGGGTTTTTACTAATATAGAGACTTTGTACATATGCATGGGAACAAAATAAGCAAAAATTGTGAAATTTTTATATGAGCAAGGGTGGAAGCACATGATATAGTGGAAAGGAAAAATGGCACAAGAGAATTTTTATACCTCCTTCACTGGTACATGGGTACCCCCCCCCCAAACTTATCCAATACTCTGTCCCAGAGTAGTGAAGAAGAGGGTGAGTTCATGTTAGTCCAGTGAAGGTTATTTAGCATGTTCGCTTGTGCCTTGTAGAAGCTACAATATGCTTCTTTGCTACCGCCTCCTTCTTTCTCATTTGGAAACAGATTCTACAAGTGCGGACACTTGTGGCTGCTTCCTCCTTATTAAGTAGCTGGAACCGGGATGCCCAGGTTCCATCTGGAGGTCGCCGGCAAAACATTTCCCCAGCTCACCCTCCATTTTATTTCCCAGCTCAGCCGAAACATGCGCAATAGCTCTCGGTAGACAGAGAGCTCTTATGTTGTCCCGGCAGTCACCGGGGTTGTACTTGTGCTGTCTCTGTAGTTGGCCCCAGGCTACTACAGAAGACAGACTATGATAAGGAAATGCCCCTCTTCGGGGTGCTGATGTTTCTGACCGACAGTTGTTGCTTCAGCTGCGGCATCCATTCTGCCTGTTATCAAGTTCATCAACCATTATAAATCGTTAGATAGAAAAAGTTAAAGAAGCTCGATAATGCTACACTTATTTCGAAATCTGGGTATCGTCCGTCAAAAGAAAGCATAAGTCGATACAAGATTGGGCGATACGAGGAGGGATTGCACGGCACAGCATACCTCCTGATATGGGTATATCGGGTGATAAGGTCGCCAAAGAGCAACTGCCCGACAGAACGTCACAAAAGAAAAACATGCCGCCCGATATGGCGTATCGGGAAAACACCATCGGTCGTTATGTCGTGCAAAACCGTGTCGGGCGATACAAAATCCGACAAGGCTCGTAATCCCGATAGGCAGCGCGCGACAGGACTCGTGTCGGGCGATAAGCCTGTCGAGGAATAGCTTGCCGAGTGATAAGGGTGTCGGGCGATAAGCGTGTCGGGTGGTACCTTTGCTCATAGGATCCATCGCCCGATACCACGGTGAAGGCAACTGGCCGACACAGGAGCAAAAGGGCGGACTACTGCATGCGTTACAGGTGGCTAAAATGAGTAAAGCATGACTGCCCGACACGGTGAAATCTCCATTCTTATTTATAGGCAGCTCGGTCGGGGGTGAAACAGACATCTCTGGGGCGCGCGTCGGCCAATGGGTCAGGCGGTTCCCGAGACGATGGTCACATCAGTCTCATTAAGGGCATTTATTCTTATGCACGATAGGGTGCACGCTGCCCAGGAACGCCAAACGTCACGGCCGTTGCGATGCCCTAAAGACCAAAGCCCGGTACGGGCGGTCCTGCACGCCGGCTGAGCGGCTGCCCGGTATGGTTAAAACAGGCGGCCGAGAAACCTAAGAGAGGAACAACGATCAAAGGGTAAAACATCATCGGCCCAGGGTTAAGCCCTCCACCTCAGAAAATTATTACAGCGGTGGCCCATAAAACAGAGTCAGCGCATGTGGCGCATGCACTGACTCGGGCCTTATTACATGCCATAATGTTTGTTCTTGCAAATAATAGAAAAATGCATCCTACTCTATGAAAAAAAGAAAAACTCGGGCTGCCTCCCGAGGAGCGCTGAAGTTCGTGTCGCCAGCTCGACCGGTGTGGGATCATCTTGTTCAACCCTTGGCTGTGCCCATATCTTGCAGGTCGATCTCTGCTCTCCTGACAAAGGCCTCATCCTCGTAGAACCTTTTCACCCTGTGCCCATTCACTTGAAATACTTTGGTCGGATCGTCTTTGTCGTAAAGCTCCATCATTCCGGATGGGTATATTTTTGACACGATAAACGGTCCTGACCATCTCGTTTGTAACTTCCCAGGGAAAAGATGAATAGAGGACTTGAATAGCAAGACCTTATCCCCTTCGCTTATATCCTTTCTCCTGAGATGGGCATCATGCCACAACTTCGTCCTCTGTTTGTAGATTTTTGCATTTTCATAGGCATTCATTCTCAGCTCTTCGAGCTCTTAAAGCTGCAAGAATCTCTTTTCTCCAGCTTTGTCGAGGTCCATATTTAGGAACTTGATTGCCCAGAGGGCCTTGTGTTCCAATTCTAATGGTAGGTGGCAGGATTTTCCATAGATGAGACGGTAGGGGGTGGTTCCAATGGGTGTTTTGTAAGCGGTGCAGTAGGCCCAAAGTGCATCGTCAAGCTTCATGGACCAATCTTTCCTTGTTCGGCTGACAGTTTTCTGCAAGATTTGCTTGATTTGTCTGTTGGAAACCTCTACCTTCCCTGACGTCTGGGGATGGTAGGGTGTAGCGATCTTGTGCTTCACTCCGTACTTGCGCAGGAGTGCTTCAAAATGTCTTTCTCCAAAGTGCGATCCTCCGTCGCTAATAACTGTGTGCGGGACGCCGAAGCGAGGGATGATGGTCTTCTCGAAGAGCTTGATAATCGACTTGGTGTCACAGGTTTGGGTGGCTACTGCTTCCACCCACTTCGATACATAATCCACAGCCACGAGTATGTACTGATACCCTCGAGATGGGGGAAATGGCCCCATATAGTCGATCCCCCATACATCAAATATTTCGACTTCAATCCAGCTCGCCATTGGCATTTCGTCCCTTACCCTATGTTCCCCATAAACTGGCACTCTTCGCAAGCCTTCACAAACTATGCAGCGTCTTTAAACAAGGAGGGCCAGTAGAAATCTGATTGTAGCACCTTTGTAGCTGTTCTTTCGCTGCCTAGGTGACCACCATAGGGGGAGGCATGGCATTGCTTCAGGATGTCCGCAGTTTCTTCTTCTGGTATGCACCTCCTGTATAATTTGTCGACGCATCTTCTGAACAAGAGAGGATCGTCCCAGTAGTAGTTTTTAACTTCCGCGAAAAGCTTCTTCTTCTTATTGTACGTTATGTCAGGGGGCAGTTCTCCACAAGCAAGATAATTGCAGATGTCTGCAAACCAGGGTAGGCTTTCTTCTTGGGCTTCGGCCAACATAAGGGCTTCGTCAGCGTAGTCATCGTTGATAGGAGGCCCTCTCTCTTTCTCAGTCACGATCCTTGATATATGGTCTGCGACCACATTCTCTGTGCCCTTCTTGTCGATAATTTTGTGGTCAAATTCTTGGAGCAGTAAGGCCCACCTCAATAGTCTGGGCTTTGCGTCTTTCTTTTGCATTAAGTATTTTATCGCCCCATGATCTGTGTATACTTTGACCTTTGCTCCGATGAGATACGACCTGAACTTATCAAACGCGAAGACGATCGTGAGCATCTCCTTTTCAGTTGTTGTGTAGTTTACCTGGGCTTCGTCCAACGTGCGACTCGTGTAGCAGATCACCTGGTGCTTCTTGTCTTTCTTTTGCCCCAGGACTGCTCCAACCGCGTAGTCGCTTGCGTCGCACATCAGCTCAAAAGGTAAACCCCATTATGGTGCTTGAAAGATAGGTGGTGATATTAAAGCATTTTTAAGGACCTGAAAAGCACTTAGACAATCGTTAGAGAAAACAAATTCAGCGTCTTTTACCAGAAGATTGGACAACGGTTTGGAAATCTTTGAGAAGTCCTTGATGAATCTTCGGTAATATCCTGCGTGCCCGAGGAAGCTTCGCACCCCCATCACGGATCTTGGTGGAGGAAGCTTGGATATTGCTTCAACCTTACTTGCGTCCACTTCGATCCCACGCTTCGAGATCTTATGCCCGAGGACGATGCCCTCCCGCACCATGAAATGGCATTTTTTCCAATTTAGAACTAGGCTGTTCTCCTCGCACCTTTGAAGAACCAACTTCAGATTCTTCATACAGCTATCGAAGTCCTTCGCATAGATGGAAAAATCGTCCATGAAAACTTCTACGATGTCTTCTAGAAAATCCGAGAACATCGATATCATGCATCGCTGAAAGGTGGCGGGGGCGTTGCAGAGTCTGAAGGGCATCCTTCGGAAGGCATAAGAGCCGTAAAGGCAGGTGAATGTTGTTTTCTCTTGATCGTCGGGCAAGATGGGTACCTGGTAGAAACCTGAAAAGCCATCAAGAAAACAAAAGAAATCGTGATGCGCTAACGTTTCGAGGACTTGGTCAATAAAAGGTAGCGGAAAATGATCCTTCTTTGTAGCCTGATTTAGCTTTCGGTAATCTATGCACATCCGCCAGCCGGTGATGGACCTAACCGCCACCTCGTCACCCTTCTCACCCTTAACCATCGTCATCCCGCCCTTTTTAGGCACTACGTGGATCGGACTTACCCAACTGCTGTCGCTGATTGGGTAAATGATCCCTGCATCCCTAAGCTTTATTACCTCTTTCTTGACGACCTCCTTGAGCATCTGGTTTAGTTTCCTCTGGGGTTGAACCAGAGGCTTGGCAGATTCATCCAAGTTGAGGTGATGCATGCACAGGGCGGGGCTAAGGCCTTTGATATCATCTACTGAATATCCTATAGCCTTCCTGTGGAGCCTTAACTCCTCAAGGATTCGGTCCAGCTGGTTGCTCGAAAGATCGGCATTTATGATGACGGGGTTTCTCTGCTCTTCATCTAAGAACTCGTACTTCAGGCCTTCGGGCAATGCTTTCAACTCTGGATTTGGTCTGGGTGCCTTTTCCTGAGGCTCCTCCTCAAGAGAGGCATACATCACAGACTCAACCACCTTATCCTCTTCCTGCAAGCCTTCGTCAGGAAGGTCGAAAAGGTCGAGATGCTTCGCGACCTCAGGGTCTTTGAGGTCGGGATCTTGACAGTTTATATCCCTCAAGAGGGGGTCTACTGTCTGGATATCTTCCTCTACTTCTTCGCAGAATTTATTGTAGCTATCTGCGAAACATGTTGATTCAGAGAGGGACGGACTCTTCATTATTTCTTTCAGCTTGAAGTCCATATGGTTGTTGCCGACCCTTAAGGTGATCATCCCTTCGGAAACATCAATTAGCGCTCTCCCTGTCGCCAAGAAGGGCCACCCAAAGATGATCGGGCAACGGGGATCTTCAGTTGTGTCGATGACGACTATATAGCAAGGGATGAAGAAGTCGCCAACCCGGATCGGTACATCTTCGACAATGTCGACATGTCTCTTGAAGGTGTGGTCTGCCAGTTGGATTCGCATGTTAGTCTGAATCATGTCGGTCAAACCCACCCTTTGTGCGAAACTTAGGGGCATGAGTCTTATGCTAGCCCCCAAGTCTGCTAGACCCTTGCGCTCGACGTTGTCTCCGATGGCGAACGGGATTGTGAAAGCTCCGGGATCCCTTTTCTTATTTGGCGTGTCGGGCTTCAAGAAGGTGGAGGAGGTGGAAGCTAGATACAATGTCTCTATCCTTCCTCCCCTTCTCTTCTTTGTGATAAGGTCCTTGAGGAACTTGGCATACATAGGCATCTCTTCCAATGCATCAAGGAAGGGGACTTCAAGATGTAGTTTCCTGATCGAGTCCATGAACCTCTCATGACGCCTCTTCAGATTTTCCTTTATCAGCTAATACGGGAACGGCGGCCTTGGGGTGTAGGAATTCCTCCCACCAGGTAGCTCATCTGAAGGCTTCCGTGCTGGCTCTTGAGCTTCTTCTTGTCCACCTTCGCCCTCTGCTGGAATGGTGCTCTCAGACCTCGGTTCAGGTTCCGGTTCGGCTTCAGCTGCGCGCTCCACCGTCTTCCCAGACCTTAGTACCGCCATTCTGGCAGTTTCCGGGTAGGAGAGTGTCTTTTCCGCAGGGTTCTTCATCAGTGCAACCATTTGGGCCAATCGTTGATCGACTTCCCATTGGTGCATCTGTAGACTCGCCATCTGGTGTTGCATGGAATTATGAACTCTGGGGCCGGGAAGCGCACCCTGTACCAGTTTGCTGATAATGGTGTCCTGTCTTTTTATGTAGGCTGAAAGCTGACCAACCAAGCTAGGCTGGATCACCCTCTCGCCTCGGCCCTGACATTCACCTTCAAGAAGAGATTGCTCACAATGAGACATGGTATCAAGACTCGGTGGAGCAGGTCAGCTTCCAAGGTTCCTGTAAGAGCATATAAAATCAAGTTAGAAAATTGAATTATTTGGCTTAGGCAAGGAATAATAGTAATGAAAAAGGAAAAGAAAGAAAAAAAAGGGTGCTGTCAAACTCATTACTAAGCTTGAGGCATGGGAGTGTAGTAAGTGGATTCGGATTCGTCAATAGTACCGTTTTTGCCTTGTCCCCGGTAACGGCACCAAAAAGTTGACCGGCCTAAATCATGCGTCCTAAAATTGGAGGCGGATTTGAGGTAGTCGAGCTTTTACATTTATAAACCCGAATCCTTCTAGGCCCCCGCAACTTTGTTTATGGGGTTGAAGTAGATATACGGGGTCAAACACAGGGACAAGGGGGGTAGTGTTGAGAACCCAGAATCGACACGCTACACTCCGGCAGGTATAAAGAGATGATAAATTCCCTAGGAGGGAAGCATAAAGATGACACGAACAAAACAAGAAAACTATCTCCAAGTGGAGTTACTAGAAAGATTTAAGGTTTTGAGCATTTAGCAGTTTTTAGGGGTTTTCATGCAACAGAAACAGAATGATATACTCGGAGCTAAGGTGAGGTACGAAGGATAAAATTGCGGTAAAACAAGCGGCGGTAGGACCAATCATGTACCCCTCATCTCGAAGCGGGCACCTCTAACAAGGCATCGGTTCCACTCTAGGGGTCACCAGACTCAAATTAGAGTGGAAAGGTTACTAAAGCAACTCCGTTCCGAGCACTCTCGTACTCCAGAATCGGACCAAACACTAGAGCCACAACACAACTCTCAAAGTTGTTGCGACGGGAAAACACGATTCGATAGTTAAGCAAAACGCGATCCAAAACATGCAAGCTAGAGTTCAGATACCAAACATAGCAGTCATCCAACATATTGCACCAAGCATAGAGCAGCAAGTAAGTAAGCTTTTCTATTTATATAAGCATTAAAGGTCTCAATTACAATGCATGAGTAAAGAATTTAAATAACAGAATTAAAGATATGTGTCGCCTTCTTGATGTAGAAGGACGATAGGCTACAGTAACCATCCCGCCCGATATCGGATAGGGGCCTAGCCCGATACAGCCGTGTCGGGCGGCACACTCTCTCAAGCGGCACACCGCGACAGGCGACTGCATCGCTCAATGGCCTAGTCGATATGCTCAAGTCGGGCGGCACACCCTCTCGGGCGACACGCCTGACGGGCGGAGCGTATCGGGTTCGGTATCGTGCTGGGCATGGAGCTGCGTATCCTACTTCTGGGCACTGGTGTCGGGCACTCGTGTCGCGTATCTACATCGGCCGATATCGGCTCTCAGTGTCTCCCGGTACAGTCCTGGGTGAACCAATCTCCTCCCTCTCGGGATGAGGAAGAGCTCACCTAGTGTCGCCCGGTACGAACATTGGAGCACAATATGCCTGCTCTCACAGCCTCTTCCGAAGATCACTCGAGTCTCCGCAACCTGAAGTGGCCAAGCTTGTCCGAATTGTCTAAGCTGTCTTTTCGGCTCCCTGTAGCTGCTATTTATAGGCAGCTGGTCGGGGGAAGATATGGTGCTCGAAGCGCCATGTGTCCTCCTTTCCGCCGTTCAGTCAGTGGTCGGCTGACGCGGGTATCGCCCGGTATCGCCTGGCACAAGGAGGTCGGTTGTCGGGCGTCGTGGTGAGAGGCGCCTGCCGGTGGGTGGTCGATATCGTGCGGCAACCGGAGTAATTGGGACGCGCTTGGCTCCCTGTCGGGTAAAGAGGCGTGTCGTCCATCGCGCAGCCCTGCCGGTCAGTGTGTGTATCGGGCGTCAAGGGGGGCCGAGACAGTCTTGGACTTATTTGCGGGTCGGAACGGCCTTATTGGTGTTAAATGGGCCAAAATAGGAGGAAACTCTGCAAAAGATGGAAATATTGGACTGAGAGCATTGCTTTGCCAATTATTACGGAATTGCATATAAAAGTGAGGAAAACAACCGAAAAGGGCAGTTTTGATAACAGAATAAAGGCCAAAAACATCACAAAAATTGGTGTTATCAAGGCCGTGTCAATACAGAATATAGGATGATACACAACCCTAACAAAGGTGCACATATATGTAGGTCTAGAACCGTAAACAGATCCTCATACTTACTATCAATCGTATCGGTAAAAAAATCCAATTGTTTCTTTATCAGATTCACAATCGGATCAACAAAATCTTTGAGGCACATAACATCATCCGTTTCTATATTCTATCTCTCTAATTTCCTGGCAACCAAACATGGGCTATCTTCAAGGATCGTCTCGTTGATCATCGTTTCCATAAAGAAGATCGGATCCACGTTTTTCCTCCTACATAATTGTAGAGTTTGAACCGTGCTAAAGTTGTCCAAGCGTTGCCAATTCCATCTTAATATTTTTTTTTTGGTCGGTCAAAACTCTTGTTGCTTTTTTTCATTTTTGTTTTTTGTGTATGTACAATGCTAGTTGACTCCTTAACAAGAATCAACTCAAAAAGAAAAATCTATCTATCTTTACATCAGAAGAAATCGGTCTATGAGCCCACAACTGAACAAACCAAAGAAGGGAGCCTCAAACATACAAGAGGTCTGAAGCTTCATGAAACCAAAAGAGGGAACCTCAATCAACACTGCTAGTTTGAGAGGAAAGTCGCAACTGTCAACAACAGAATCAAAGCACCATCACACAACAACCACTTCCAAAAAGATCTTTGCCACTCCCGAAGGATAAGCTCAACACCCATAGACAAACCAACCAAGAAGATAATCTTTAGAACCCACTAGGCCAGCAACACCATCCACAGAGAAAGAACCAGAAAAGGACCAACCTCATCACAGAAAAGCCAGAGCACCAGAAGAAAAACAAACTTAACCAACATAACCTTCTCAGCATCAAGAGGAATGCAGTTGCAGAACACCAGCTCGAACATCACTATTAGAGTGAGAGGGGAGCAACAAGAGCGAACAAAAAGGACTACTGCCTCCAACAGAAACATCTAACAAACCCCATCACCAGACCTCACCCCAAAAAACACAGTAGAAAGAAGAACAAGCTCAACATCATACATACATAAAGGCAGCATCTCATCCAGCCAAACTTGACCATCACTGACCATCTATGAGAGGGGAGCAAACAGAACCCATAGACGCAACACATCAAGCCCAAACTCGACCATCATTCCAAGAGTGAGAGGGGAGCAACCAAACACCAAGAAGACAACAACTCATCATCCAGCCAGAACCAAGGATCAGGAGCCAAAATGAACAACATCAGTTGCATTCACCAAACAACACCACGGCAGCCAGAACATGAGGGACAAGGCTGAAGCAGCCAGAATAGGATAAATCACAGCAAGCAGAACAACATATCAAGGGAAGAGGCCTAGAACAAACACAGTAGGAGCTTCACCTCCAAAACTCAGCCATAAAGGGAAGATTAGCTCCAGAAAAAAAAGCACTGAGCACTGGTATAAGAAATAACCAGTTCACAAGCAGCAACACTCTCCAAACAAGCAACTCAGTACCCAAACGTCTAGAAACGATGGGTGCATTCATACAGGCAGTAACCGAAGCTCAAAACCAAAACTCAGAAACCAAAGCTCAGAACTGAAGTAGATTACACACATCACCATTCTTCAAACAAGCAGCTCATATCACAACTGTGAGAGGGGTTTAAACCATCACTAAGAGACTGCCTCATCTAACAAACACCAGCAGAAACTCAACCATCACTGAAAAAAACCAGTGAGAGGGAAGAACAAAGGAACCCAACAACAACCATCGCTTCAGCCATCAATCTACTCTTATCCACAGAGGTGCATTACCAACAGCTCGAAAACGAACCAAGTGACAAGGCTAAGGGTGAGTTCTGCCACTCTATAAAGGATAAACGCTCCCCCTCATAGACTAACCAAAAGAAACTACTCAGTGAAACCAAGGAACTCACTGAAAATACTTCTCCACAAATTGATGGGGGACATGTAAACATTGTCATGCACCCTTCTATTCCTCTCGAGCCAAGCATGATAAATGATGAGGATAGCAATGGTAGATTCTCTATTTATCTTGAACTTGGTCATATCCAACCAATTCCTCAGAATGTTAGAGATAATATCCTGGTCCATAGCAATATTCCACAAGGATAAGGTATAAGAACAACCATAACAAATATGAGTAGTATCTTCATAAGCATTGGTGCATAAAAAACAAATAGAAACCACAAAAATTCCCCTTCTCCTCGCATAATCAGAAGTTGGGAGCTTATTGTGCAACACTTTCCAAGCATGGAACTTACCATTCATATGGCAATTAGCCTTCCAAATCCAGATGAAGTGAGGGTTAACCACACCTTTGGCTCTGACGGCATTCCAAATGATTCTAAGATTAACTTCCTCATAATCATCAAACATGAAGTGATCATCCTTTACTGCCAAGATCTCAATATTTTCCAAAACCTGACTCAGGCTACTGGAATGTCTACAACTATGAATAGACCAATTTCTATTACAAATAATAGAACTCAACTTAGAGTGCATAGGTAGGCCAACTCTAATTCTCATATTAGCACCAATGAGATCATTCAGAAACTTGCCATCACACCAAGGATCTAACCAAGTGAAGATATTATTCCCCGAACCAATCTTGAATTTAAAATGAGGTCTTAAAATATCTCTGGCTCTAAGAATGCTATTAACAAGCCAGGAAAAATTAGTGGAAATATTAATACTCCAAAAGGACTCTTTTTTAAAATAATTTTCACCAATCCACTTCCCCAAAGCGTATCTTTCTTACCAGCTATATCCCAAGCATTGGCAATAAGGTAGGCAACGGAAACATCTTTGTCTTTCCTCAGACCAAGACCCCCTTCCTACTTAGGAAGGGTAATAATGTCCCATTTAATGAGGTGGATATTTTTTTTTGAATATGACTGACCCCAAATGAAATTCATACAAAGTTTGTCAATTTCCTCAAGAACGGAGCTAGGAATAGGGAAGGAGAAGGACCAGTAGAGGTACATAGAGGATAAAGTGGACTTAACTAATTCCACCCTACCAGCCAGAGACAACATATTTGCCTTCCATGATTCCAATCTTTTCTTAATTCTGTCTAGAAGCCTTTGGCAATGTTTCCTACTTAACTTGCCAGTAAATAGAGGCAGACCAAGATAGTTGGCACCTTCCACATTGCCCACCTTGATCCCCAACTTGTTGGAAATATCCTGCCTATCCTTGATCTTACCCAAGAAGATATTACTTTTATTATTGTTAATAGTTAAGCCTGACATCGAGCCAAAATGATCCAAAATAGATTTGATATTACCCGCATTCTTGAGATCAGCTTTAACAAAAATCATTAAGTCATCGGCAAAAATGAGATGGGAACAGAAATGAGATTTAGAGACATGCACGGGCTGAATAGAGCCATCTGAACACTTACTCCTCATCACCTTTGAGAACCCCTGTATGGAAATAACAAAAAGATAGGGAGCCAAGGGGTCACCTTGTCTCACCCCATTGGAAGGAAAGATGGGATCCGTAGGCTCACCATTAATAAGAACTTGATAAGAGGTGGAGTTGAAAATGGACTCAATCCAGTTGATCCACTTGTAAGAGAAGCCCATTTTGAACAAGATGGAATAAAGGTACTTCCAACTGATAGAATCATAAGCTTTAGAGATGTCGGCTTGGATGCACATATTAGAACCATTCTTCTTGAAGTCACTAATGATCTCATTGGATAAGAGAATGGCATCTTTAATACTCCTCCCCTTGATGAAAGCGCATTGATTCGCATCAATAATAGTAGAAAGAACAGGTTGCAACCTTTTAACTAAGATCTTAGAAATAATCTTGTAGAAGGTATTATAAAGGGCAATGGGACGCCAATTAGTGATCAAGGAAAAATCATATCCTTTATGAAGAAGCATAATATAAGTTTTATTGGCCTCTTTAAGGAGTTTACCACTTATAAAGAAATCATTGATGGCTTCAATAACATTGTCGCCAATGACATTCCAGGCATGTTTGAAAAAGAACCCATTAAAACCGTCAGGGCCAGGGCACTTGTCCTCTTTGAGCTCTTTGACAACATCTTCGATCTCTTTCCTTGTTACCATACCAGTAAGAACAACATTTTGTGCCATAGAAATGTGGGGCCCCTTCCATTCTCCATCCCAAACACGACCCTCATCTTTCTTACAGAAGTGATTTTTATAAAAACCACTAATAGCTTTCTTAATATCCTCATCGACACTACTAATGACCCCATTAATGTTGAGACAATTAATAGTGTTTCTAACTCTCCTAGTTTTGAGAGAGGAATAAAAGACATTGGTATTATAGTTGCCCTCTTTTAACCACTGGACGCGAGACTTTTGTCTAATGAAAGCTTCTTCAGTAAGCATAGCATCATTAGCGTCTTTCCTAAGGTTATTAGCAATACTTCTGAGATTGGCATCCAGAGGATTTCGATCAGCAAGAATCTGAGCCCGAAGAGCCTCGTCTTTAGTAATAGTAGCTTTTTCAAAAACATCTCCAAAGCTTCTCTTGTTCCAAACTCTGAGCTTCCCACACAGACATTCTAATTTTCTATAAAGTTTGAAGGTGGAAAAACCCTGAGTCTCCGAACTCCAGGCATCCTTAATAATCGATTCAAAATCCTTATGATTCAACCACTTATTGAAAAATCTAAAAGGAGAATGTTTCTTCTTAACTTCCCCAACATTCAACAGAATTCTTCTGTGATCACTGATCGTATTAGAGAAACATTCACCATGGTAAAGATTGAATTTGTTCAGAAAAACCTCATTATATAAGATCTTATCTATTTTTGAGGTGATGAACCCCTCACCTTCCTGATGGTTATCCCACGTGAAAAAAGGACCGCTGAGAATCATCTCAAAAAGACAACTGTCCAACATAAAGTCATTGAACTCATCCATGGATCTTCTAGAAGGAGGTTGAATACCAAACTTCTCTTCATTCTTTCTAACAACATTAAAATCACCAACAATAATCAACGGTTTATTAGCATCTCTTTGAAAACTAACCAGGTCAGACCAAAGCCTAAATCTATCCGAATCGTCATTATGACCATAGACAACAATAAATTTGAAAGGAACATCATCTTTCTCCATTACTAAGTGAATAGCTTGATCACTTTCACCAGAAAGACTAACATTGCAGCTACTAACTTTCCAGAGGACAACAACTCTTCCTAAAGGATGAGAGTTAGAATTTGAAACCCAGGCATAGTCACTGAAGTACTTATTCATGACCTTAGCAATCTTGTTCTTCCTAAGTTTAGTTTCAATAAGGACAAACATATCAACGTTTGCCCTGTGAACCTCTTCTTGGACACTCAAGATCTTATTATTGATACCCCTGACGTTCCATGAAGAGGCGGAAAAGGAAAAGTTCATTTAACACCTGGGGTTGTTGAACTAGAAGCCTCAATGTTCTCGCTTATGATCTCAAGTCCTCCAGTCAGGGGAGAGTAAAGGGAATTAGAAACTCTGTGATAAATGCCTACATTCAATTTTGCTTGACACCTCGGAGGAGACTTTGGTCTGTTCTTCAAACTAACTTCTTTGACAGAATTCTGAAGACTATACTCACTGTCAGGAGAATTTTTTGAGAAATTTTTTATCAGGGTGGGAGTTGAAGGAACACTGTCAGGAGCTGTGTTACTCAATTGAGATTCATATTGTTCTTTCATAAATTCATTCACCATAAGAAGTTGGAATTCCTCCATGAACTTACCTTCATCTGGACTTGGCATACAGTTCACTTCCACAGATAGAGGCTTCTCACCCTGATGATTAATCACGGTCTTTTTAATTTCCCAGCTTTTCTTCTGAGGGCCAACTTTTTTGCTAACTGTTTTATAGGAAGCAGGAGGCGCATGGCAGTCCCCATGGCCCAAATGACTACAAACACGACAGCGGTGGGGAATCCAATCATATTCGAGATGCACAACATGTTCATCTCCTTCATCACTGATGAGTGAAACCTTCGAGGGGTATCTAGCATCCATTCTCATAAGAACTAAAATCCTTGCGTATTCCACATTTTTCATATTGAATGTCAGGTCATCCATTCGAAGTGGATGTCCCATAAATGAGTCGATCCTCTCAAAGGTTCTGACATCCCATAGCTCTAATGGTAGGTTCCGTAGCTTAATCTAGACTGGTACATCAGAGAGAATGGCTTTGATTTGAGAGTCTCCAATCATCCACTTCCTCAAGATAACTGGCATGCCCATGACGAACCAATTACCCCCCATGACAAAATCTAGATCCGTCTTCTCCTTGAATCTAATAAGGAAGACACCTTCACCTCTGTCGAAGATTTTGACGGAGCTCCGGGCATTCCAGTTGGAAGAGAAATGTTCAACCAACGTTGGAATGTGAGGTCGGAAGTCCACCACATACCCGAGTAAACACCTATTCCAACGATCAGCATTCTCCACGGCTTCCTTTCTAGGATAGAGTAGCTTGCCATCAACGAGTGAGATAACTGTCTTCTTCAAATCCTTCTCGCCTCCCGGCAATGGCGGCCTTAAAGACTCCCAACTAATTGGACCAGATCCATTTGAAAATTTTCTCGGAGCTTCCGACTTCTGAATAGCATTGGCATCGTCGGTAGAACCTAGTCCAGCAGCGCCTTCCCGCCTCAGATCTCGCGTGAAGGGTGGATTGGGGGTCACTCTCTCAGCCGTCCTTGCCCGCTCCTCCATCGGGATCGCGGAAGCCATCCTTTCTCAGAGTGAGCTAAGATATTCGTTTTTGTTTGTGGTGTTAGTCATCCGGGATAAGCCTCCCATAGCATACTTGTGCTTTCTAATTTTTCCATCTTTGTTCCTCTGTTAGCTTCTTTCTGTTGCATATTCTGATATGTACCTACAATAATCCTCCCTTAGCCTACGTTTGCTAAGTGGTGAATCATGGTGATAGAGAATGATGGTGAAACAAAAAAAGATGTTTGTTTGCCATGGTGATAGGGAACCATGGTGAATCCGTGGTGAATTTTAGTATGTTTTGTCCCTATGAAAAAATATGGTGAATCATGGTGAAAGAAGTTTATTTCAAGACTCTACTACTTACTTATTTAGATAAATGTGCAAAAAAGTTATAATAAATATGATTTTAAATTGTGTAGAGTGTTTTTATAAAGAATTTTCCGCTCCTCGTCCCTATAACCATGTAACAAACAACATTTGTTAAGTTTTTCACCGTCCCTATCCCTATCACCATACACACGTTACTAAACAACACATTGTAATAATTTTCCCATCACTATCGCCCAGTGGTGGAGCTAGGATTTCAACATTGCGGGGGTCAAATTTTGACAAAAAAAAGTCCATAATTGCTAGAACTATGTATATAATGAGAGTCAAACATGCTACTTGTAGCTCGTGCTATCAAGAATAAATTGTTGCACCAACCTTTTATAGTCTTTAAATTGCGTTACTTGATTATATATTTACACGGTGACACATACAAATAATGCGAAAAATAAAATATTGTATTTGGGTGAGGGTCGAACCTGCGACCAGCACCAAAAAGTATCAACAATGTACCGCTACACCATAGATGAGTGATGCATTGGAATTGTTCTAGATTATATATATTTTGACCTTTACTTATACACATGTAAAAATATTACATTTTTTATTTTCCGCTCCTGCTATCACCATCTCCTTCACCATCACCGTCTTCATCCCATCACCATCATTTTTTTCACCACCTACCAAACACAACCTTAAACCTTTTTTTTTGTCGCCCCCTTTCCATGTTTTCCAATGCTATCTTCTTTTTGTTTGGTCTTTCTTCTCAAGTCTTTCCCAATCCCCTGCCCCTCCTTTCCTTGGCAAATAGTCACCGCATTAACTCTGCTTCTGGTCTTGGAATCATCAGTGGTAACATTCACGACTTTGTCCGCTAGGTCTTGGTTGGTGGGTGCAGGTTCTTCATTTAATACAGCTGTTTGACTTTGATCTGTTCCTTTTGTGTGGTGTGCGCCTTCACTTACTGTTTCACCCGACATTTTCCGACCTTTTGGTGTTTCTCTGCTCACTTAGTTCAATGCATACCTCAATTCTTTAAAGTTCACCGTGCTTTCCTTCTTAGTATCCTCCTCCTGTATTCACGGGTGTGTGGTTTTCCTTGTATTTCTTTATCAGGTTGGGCGACAGTCTCTATGTCCTTTTCTTTATTGTTGTTCTGCACTTCTTTGTCGCATTTACTCGGGCATCTCAACTTCTTTATTCTGTCTTTGTTCTTTGAAGTGCTTTCAAGACCATTCACATGTGCTACAGTTTTGCAAACAAGTTTTTTCTCGTGCTTTCATAGGATTTGGGGACACTCTCTGCTCTCTGTGTTTTCGTCGGTGAATCTCTCATTTTCCTTTTATGCAACGGGTGGTCTTCTTCCTTATCACAGTCTTTGTTGGTATGACCCATTTTACCGCATCCGTAACAGAAATCGGATAGCCTTCCATACCACAATTTGAACTCAGCAATCACTTCGTTAACGTTTTTCATCTTTAGTATCGATTTGAGGGACTTATCAGTGTTGAGCACTATCCTTGCTTTCCTCGCTCTTGACTACCCATTCTCTTCCTATTCTATCTCTACGATCCTGTGCGTGCAGTGCTTCATCTGTGCGGTAGCCCATCGAGATATAATAGAATCTAAACGGGAATTCCTTGATTGCGATTTCATATGGTTTCTCTCCCACAGTTACTTCTTTCTTCAGCAGCAACGTCTGTCCATCGAGATTCTTTATCCTTCATAAACTGAATGACGATGACGTCGTGTTTGACTTGCTTGAACTCACTCTCTTCAGTAGTCACCGCACTTACTGTGCACAGTTTTCAGAGTGCATTACAGTTGAAGGGCCGCTCTTAGAGATCATTACAATTTATACATCCAAATTAACGGTAGGAAGGCTGCCGGCTGACATCAGTTACATACGACTTTATTTGGACGTTGTCACACAACAGTTCTGTAACACATTTCTCGTCACTTAGGACAAGATTTTCACCTCAAGTCTAAGGAGTACAATCTGACCAATGTGCTGACATGGGCTAAAGTCGGGTACGAAGGGGGTTGGGGCAACAGTCATGCCCGTACCATGCACTCTCGCACTTCCGGCTTTGACCGAATCAACCCAACCACGTTCAAAATTAACACGTCCGAAAGTGCCAAAGAGTTGATGAGTCAGGCAGATTGCGTTCTAAATATGACAGGAAGACTCTAGAGGGAGGGAACTCATTGACGTACTCCCCGAGTTACCGGTCCCAGCCGCTTTTAAGGCTCCCCTCATGAGCCATGACCGATAGGAGCCACCGCACACCTACTACCAACACGACACACTTAGCCCCGGGTTTGGGACTCGGATCCCGTATTCAGAATTGATTTAGTCGGGATTAGTTAATAGATCTGGATTGGATTATTCTCGATCTAGTCTGATTTTGTTTGACAATTCAGGCTGATTTTGGTCAGCTGGTCAAGATTGAATCTTATTGTGTTTGACAACCAGTCAAAATTCAGTATGATCTTGTTTGGCAACCAAGTAAGGATGTAGATGATTATGTTAATATAGAACAGTTTGAAAATTACAAAACTACGACGACATTACAATACATAATAAAATTTTACTAAATTTATATTTATAAATTATGATTTTTATGTTATGAATATGAGTTGAGTATGATTATTTTTATATGTACGACTTAAAATAAATATTACTTTGCCCACTATTGTTGGATTATGTGTGGCATATGTCTTGTTGTATGTATGTACACTTGTATTTTTTTGTATAAATTGGTAATTGAAAAAATAATAAAATTTTTTATTGTACATTGTTGTTGAAGTAGCATGAATAATAACAATATAAGTTAAAACAATATAAGTTAAACACATGTACCATCACAATTTGAAATATAAAAAGATCATATGGTGTTAGGTACCAGTATGCAAACTTACTATGCCTATTACACAATATCAGGCCACCCAAAAAGAGTTAAAATGTGATGACTACAAACTAAAAGATTCAGTACAAATGTTTTAAAAATTCCATTAACATGCATTCACTTCATTCCTGGTTTGCATCATTATTGGCTCCAACACATGGTTGAGAGATTCTCACTTGATCTAGTTATTGTTGTATTGTCGGTGGATAAGTACGGGGACTAGTCCAGAATGTGCGTGGGACTGCATCTATAGTTTTTAACACTTTCCACCTTGTCTTATACATATCTATATTTATATCAGCCCTCCCAGTTAATGTATGGAATTTTGTAAGGGCATCACGCCAACCTTGACGTACATGAGGGTCACACAAGCAAATCAAATAGTATTGGTGGCCCAACATTATGACGAGTGCGGCATCTGTAAGGAGTGGGATCCCAGAGGAGAACCACTCCCTACTAGAAATAAAAAAGGAAACATCCCTTGAACCAAACATCGCATAAAAAAATTCACTAAAGGGATGAAGATCGATTCATTCAACATGTATGTATCATAACACAATAAGTAGCAGCGGAAAAGAAATATATCCAACTATTACAAAGCTTGATATCCTTTACATCACTACACCACACATGAGTGAGTTACAAAAGAAACTATAAGGATCTAGTTGAGGATCATCCAACCACCTCTTTCAAGTCTCCCAAAAGCTCAACTAAAAAGGTTGTTGTCCAAGTCCACCTTGTTAATCCTCTATCCTGGGGTTGGAAGCATACCCCACAAAGAAGAGAAGAAAAGGAAATATTAGCAAAGGCTGGTACGTCCATACTAAATGAAAACTTAAGCAATATAATAACCAAAGGACATCAAGTATAAATGCTTCCCATGCAAGAAATAAGGACTACCCAAAGGGCATAAAAGGAAAAGAACAAAAATGATATAGATACTTGCCATAACCAAACAAATAAAATCGTGCCATACTAGCACATACAAAGAAATTAGGGCACACACCCCATAATCATTAACATGCATGCATGTGAGATAAACATAGCCCTAGAACAATATAAAGACATGGCGGTCAAGAATCATACATCTTGCACCTGATAGAGAATGGTGCATTAACCAAACTCCCAATTTATGAATGTGGGCCAAGAATCATACACCTTGCAAACCCGGGTATGGAGAATCATACATCCTCCATCCCAATTATAACAAAGGGCACATAACCCAAAAAGCAATGCAATTATACTACTCTAGTACTACTTAATCACATAGCATGTTAAATGTAGAGGCAAGTAGAAAGTATAGTCAGATTATACAAGCTAGTCACCACATAAGTGATCAACATATACATCCACCTCATAAGTGGGCAAAAGACATCATATGTCATCATATAGAGTTCCAAAATGAACAAATCGTATGAAAAGATTCCAAAAAAATATCCATGATCACATGATCAATAACAAATAAGGTAGTTCACGTGAACCATGATATAAAAAGAAAAGATATGGTGTAAAGGCTAATTGTCCATAGGACCAAGAGAAAGAGAATATAAGTGAATTGCTCAACATTGAATAATAGGGAACACATCATACCTCAATTTTAGAGTCCAAAGTCTAAAGTCACTTCTAGATCCAAGTCTAGATCTCCAAAGATCCTATTAAACACATATGTAGATTTTGTGTCAATTTTATGTACATTATTCAAACTCTAAAAACCACCTCTTTATTATGTATGAATTAGATTATGAAAACTATGCCACATTTTATTTTATGTTATTAGGAATCCAAAACATATTTTATTATATTTTTCTGACTTATAGATATTTAGTTATGATTTTTAAAAGTAAACTTTTATTTAATCAGATCCATTGAAATCACATGTTATTAAACATTGGATTTAGCCATCAAAACTGATATCATTAGTAAGGTGTTATTTTTCTAATTCCAATGAGTGTTTATCCATATTTTTCTGACCAGTAGTTAATTAGTTATTAATTTTCAAAACTACGCCAATCAGAAAATTACAAGTCCGCATATCGATTGCAAAAGAGAAGAGAGAGGGAGAGGGTCGCAGCTCTGAGTTGCCCCAATCAGATCCAGCCACTCATCCACATCAGCCGAACCGGGAACAAAGAAAGGAGAAACGCACAAGCTTACCAAAAAGCCCCTACTCAAAAATTCGAAAGACAGAAGAAAAGAGAGAGGGTAAGAGAGGAAAACTAGATGGGGTTTTGTTCCCCCATTAACACCTCGCGAAACCACGGTACAGGGAGGAGATCTCCAAGCTCCAGACTGAGATCCAGGGGAAAGCAGATGAAGAAAACTAAAGGAACATTGTTCCCAAGATGATGACGGTTCCAAAGAGCCTAGGCATAAGCAAAACGGCCAACCATAGTTCTAGCTACAGCTTCCGCCATAACTGAAGAAAACTAAGAACCAAGGACAGAGAGAATGGGCCAAAGAGAACCCAAACCTAAGGTGAAGGAGGTACAACGTTTCAAGACCAAAGCTCAAAGTTGAAGAAACTAGCGAGAAGATGAACTAAAGGCCGTCAATTACAACGAAGGTCAAAAGTTAATAAAAAGGGGTGAAACCAGTGTACCTTCAAGCTGAGCAATCAAAGGACTCCTGAAGCTTTCCCACGCCACCAGAAGTAGAACCCAACTTCGAGACGCCGCTGTCGAGGCTAGAAGTCTACTGCCGAGGTCTTTGCTGGTGAACTAGGAGGCCGAAGTTGGGGATGAGAGTAGTAGGGTGAACGGGGCCAAAGAAACTACTGCAGGCAATCACTGGGTGCTCGGGGATCATGTAGAAGGGGGGGTATTTATAGGAGCTTGCCCAGGGTTCAACGCAACAACTCCAAAATTGGAAACAAGGGACAATCAGGAAAGTCCCTCATTGACTGGATAATAGGGAGAAGGAAACCTAGGGAAAGTTGGGGTCCCTAAAAGTAGAAGATCGAGGCAATGGTGAAAATTGAAATAGAAAGAAACGAGAAGGAAATACGGAGAACAAAATCATCGCGCAAAAACATGATTACTGTAGCTGGAAAAGAACAGTCTGACTGGAGGTATGAGATAACTCCTCCTCCATCGGATCTGATCCAACAGCTACAATGTAACCCGACATAAGTGGGCTACGTGAAAACCCATCTTTAGGGAAAATTGGCAAAATCAAGCGTGACAGAGATATTTTCATTTAAAATAGTGACATTCAATTAATGCTTTAATTTTCTCTTTTCTTAATTTAGGGTTCTAGCCTTATCCAAATTAAATGAAAATTTGCACATAAGTTGAGTTAGACATGTAGATTCTAATTGTGGAGTCAAATTTTCCTTTTTAGAATAATTAATGCATTTATTATCCAAAACTTAGTTTCTCTCTCCTCATGCATTGATGACATTAGGATTATCCAAATTAGGTGAAACTTCATCCTTAAGTTATTTTTTATATGTTGAATACAAATTTGGCATTATTTACATCTTTTGGAGTCATATATCATATTTATTTACCTTTTATGTCTTTTATGCACTTTCTCTCTCCTATACTTTACCTAAGATTTCAAGGTGGTCCAAATTAGATGAAAATTGACATGTAGGCTTATTTTGATGTGTAGATTACGAATTTGGAGTTTGTTTTCACTTTTGAGACTTGCTTACATGTGTTATGGCATATGGCCCATTAGTGACCCATTAGTTCATTATTCATCTAGTTATATTCTTCTTATCTCCATATGTGTCATATATGATTATGAAGCATGATTTATTATGTTACTCTCTATATAATACTTGTAACACATTTCATGTTACATTATTGGCCTAATTATATGCATTATCTTACTAAGGTTCATCTTTGTTTGGCTAAGTCCAAAAGGTCAAAGTTCTAAGGTAGGGTTCTAGTTCTAGTATGTTATAGCACACCACCCCTTAAAGGGATTTTGTCCTAAAAATCAAAACATCCACATATAGGAAAATAACTTGTTCACCACCCCTTAAAGGATTCATCTTATTAATTCAAAACTATTCTTTAGGTACAAAAGGTTCAACTATGCTTCCTTACATTCAACTACATAAGCATCATGCAAAAAAGGAAACATAACTTGTAAAGACTAACTATGAACTATGGCTTAACTTTCTCTTGTCCATCATCTTAAATATCTTCTCCTTACAAAGCATAAACTCTTCCAACTTTCCTTTCCACATGCTTCTTACCATTATTTCCATTATTGTTGCCCCAGTTCTGAGGAGGTGCTCGTTGTTGAACATATCCTGGTCCAAAACAAAGCTTGGGCACTGAGGTCGGACATGTCCAGGTTTATTGCAATGATGGCATACCATCCAGAAGTCAGGCTAATACTTCTTTTCTCTAGAACACTTTCCAAGAGGGTGGTGACCACCACATCTAGCACACACTTCCTTCCCTTGCTCAACACCTGTCCTCTTCTTATCAAACTCTCTAGGTTGAAACCATGGATAAGATTCTACTGCCAAATATTTATCCACCATCTACTAAAAGGCCAAGGGAAGTTGTGGGATAAGAGCATGACCCACATTGTAGTTGAGGCCTTGAAGAAAAAGGTCAGCTCTCCTTTCTTCACGCAAACCTTCAACATATCTCTCAAGTAAGAGAAACTTTTGCACATATGCAGAAACAGACATGGGTCCTTGCCTTAAAGTATAGAACTCAGCTTCCTACTCAGTGCATATGTACTTTCCATGGAAGAGAGCTAAGAAATCCACCCAAGACATGGTTGAGATGTCTCTATTCCTTGTAATTCCATTCCACCAAACTCTTATTGGTCCTTCTAAGACATATGAAGCAAACCTAACCTTCTGGTGTAGAGGACATTCCATACCATCAAAAGTCCTCTCTATGTATAACACCCAATCATCAACTTTGTCGACCATCTCTATTACACCTTCACCCTTGAAGGAGCGTGGTTGCATCTTCATGAACTCCATGATTGAGAACTCCTTAGGATTTCTAGGTACAGACGGGTCTTTCATCTTCCCTGCCATGGTAGTAGCAAAAAGTTGTCAAAACATGGCCAACTCTTGCTCTAGAGAGATGACTATGCCTGTACTAGTAGAGGCTGGGGTCTCCAGACCTACTGACGTTCCATCTTGAGTCACTAGTGTGGTAAAAGTAGGATCCATCCTTGGCATCCCAAACCTAAGGTTCTAGGGTGTCTTATAGCCAGACATGTTGTCAAGAGTCGACTTATCTCCTTCCATGAGAGTTTTTCCCTACATAAGGCAAGGATACTAGGTATAAGCAACCTATATAAAGGTAAACATACTAAAGGAGACAAGGTTGAAATAGTTAGATAACCGACTACTAGTGACTCTGATACCATGCTGTAAGGAGTGGGATCCCAGAGGGGAACGACGCTCTATTAGAAATAAAAAGGCAACATCCCTTGAACCAAATACCGCATGAAAAATTTCACCTAAGGGATGAAGACCAATTCATTCAACTTGTATGTATCATAACATAAGAAGTAGCAGTGGAAAAGAAATATATCTAACTATTACAAAACTTGATATCTTTTACATCACTACATCACACATGGGTGAGTTACAAAAGAAACTATAAGGATATAGCTGAGGATCATCTAACCACCTCCTTCAAGTCTCCCAAAAGCTCAACTACAAAGGTTTTTGTCCAAGTCCACCTTGTTAATCCTCTATCCTGGGGTTGGAAGCATACCCCACAAAGAAGAGAAAAGAAAACATCAGCAAACGTTGGTATGTGCATACTAAAAGAAAACTTGAGCAATATAATAACCAAAGGACATCAAGTATAAATGCTTCCCATGCAATAGATAAGGACTACCCAAAGGGCATAAAGGGAAAGAACAAAAATGATAAAGATACTTGCCATAACCAAACAAATGAAATCGTTCCATACTAGCACATACAAAGAAATTAGGGCACACACCCCATAATCATTAGCCTACATGCATGTGAGATAAACATAGCCCTAGAACAATATAAAGACATGGTGGTCAAGACTCATACATCTTGCACCTGATAGAGAATGGTACATTAACCAAACTCCCAATTTATGAATGTGGGCCAAGAATCGTACATCTTGCAAACCCATGTATGGGGAATCATACATCCTCCATCCCAATAATAACAAAGGGCACATAACCCAAAAACTAATGAAATTATACTACTCTAGTTCTAATGAATCACAAAGCATGTTAAATGTAGAGGCAAGTAGAAAGTATAGTCAGATTATACAAACTAGTCACCACATAAGTGACCAATATATACATCCACCTCATAAGTGGGCAAAAGACATCACATGTCATCATATAGAGTTCCAACATGAACAAAGAATATGAAAAAGTCCAAAAAAAATCCATGATCACATGATCAATAACAAATAAGGTAGTTCACATGAACCATGATATAAAAAGAAAAGATATGGTGTAAAGGCTAATTGTCCATAGGACCAAGAGAAAGAGAATATAGGTGAATTTCTCAACATAGAATAATAGGGAATACATCATACCTCAACTTTAGAGTCCAAAGTCCAAAGTCACTTCTAGATCCAAGTCTTGGTCTTTAAAGATCATATTAAACACATATGTAGATTTTGTGTCAATTTTATGTACATTATTCAAACCCTAAAAACCACCTGTTTATTAATGTGTGAATTAGATTATGATAACTATGCCAAATTTTAGTTTATGTTATTAGGAGTCCAAAATATTTTATTATTTTTTTCTAACTTATAGATATTTAGTTATGATTTTTATCAGTAAATTCTTATTTAATCATATCCATTGAAATCACATGTTATTAAACATCAGACTTAGCCATCAAAATTTATATCATTAGTTAGGCATTATTGTTGTGATTCCAACGAGTATTTATCCATATTTTTATGACCATTAGTTAATAAGTTATTAATTTTCAAAACTCGACCAATAAGAAAATTACAAGTCTGCATATCGATTGCAAAAGAGAAGAGAGAGAGAGAATGAGAGGGCCACAACTCTGAGTTTCCCCAATCAGATCCGGCCAACTCGGTTGGCCACTATTCCACATCAGCTAAACCAGGTGCAAAGAAAGGAGAAACACGCCAGCTTAGCAAAAATTCCCTAGTCGAAAAATCGAAAGACAAAAGAAAAGAGAGAGACTAAGAGAGGAAAACCATATGGGGTTTTGTTCCCCTGCGAACACCTCACTAAACCACAGTATAAGGAGGAGATCTCTGAGCTCCATATCGTGATATAGGGGAAACCAGTTGAAGAAAACTACAGGAACATTGTTCCCAAGATGATGATGGCCCCAAAGAGCCTAGGCACAAGCAAAACTTCTAGCAATAGCTCTAGCTAGAGCTTCCACCATTACTGAAGAAAACCGAGAACTAAGGACAGAGAAAATGGGCTAAAGAGAACCCAAACCAAAGGCAGAGGAGGTACCATGTCTCGAGACCAAAGCTCAAAGTTGAAGAAACCAGTGAGAAGATGAACTAAAGGCCGCTAATTACAGAAAAGGTCAAAAGATAATAAAAAGGGGTGAAACCACTATTCCTTCAAGTCGAGCAATCAAAGGACTCCCAAAGCTCGCCCACGCCACCAGGAGTAGAACCCAAATTCGAGACGCTACTGTCGAGGCTAGAAGTCTATTGTCAATGTCACCACTGGTGAACTAGGAGGTCGGAGTTGGAGAAGAGGGTAGCAGGGTGAACGAGGCCAAAGAAACTACTGTGGGCGATCTCTAGGTGCTCAGGGATCTTGTAGGAGGGGGTATTTATAGGAGCTTTCCTGAGGTTCAATGCAACAAGTCCAAAAATAGAAACAGGGATGATCAGGAAAGTCCCTCATCGACTGGATGATTGGGAGAAGGAAACCCAGGGAAAGTCGGGGTCCCTAAAAGTGAAAGATCGAGGTGATGGTGAAAATTGAAATAGAAAGAAATGAGAAGGAAATACAAAGAAGAAAATCGTTGCAAAAAAACACGGTTACTGTAGACGGAAAAGAATAGTCTGACTAGATGTAGGAGATAACTCCTCCTCCGTCAAATCTGATCCAACGGCTACAATACAACTTGACATAAGTGGGCCGCATGACAACCCATCTTTAGGTAAAATCGGGAAAATCAAGCGTGACATATATATTTTCATTTAAAATAAAGTGACATTCAATTAATTCTTTAATTTTCTCTTTCCTTAATTAAGGGTTCTAGCCTTATCCAAATTAAACAAAAAATTGCACATAAGTTCAGTTAGACATTTAGATTTCGATTGTGGAGTTAGATTTTCCTTTTAAGAACTTTCAATGCATTTATTATCCAAAACTTAGTTTCTCTCTCCTCATGCATTAATGACATTAGGATTATCCAAATTAGGTGAAACTTCATCCTTGAGTTATTTTCAATATGTTGAATATGAATTTGGCATTATTTCCATTATTTTGGAGTCATATATCATATTTATTTACCTCTTATGTCTTTTCTACACTTTCTCTCTCCTATACTTCACCTAAGATTTCAATGTGGTCCAAATTAGATGAAAACTCACATGTAGGCTTATTTTGATGTGCAAATTACAAATTTGGAGTTTGCTTTAAATTTTGAGACTTTCTTACATGTGTTATGTCACATGGACATTGGTGGACCATTAGTTCATTATTCATCCAATTATATTCTTATTATTTCCATATGTGTCATATATGATTATTAAGCATGGATTATTATCTTACTCTCTATATAACACTTGTGACACATTTTATATTACATTATTAGCCTAATTACATGCATTAGCTTACTAAGGTTCATCTTTGTTTGGAAAATTCCAAAAGGTCAAAGTTCTAAGGTAGGGTTCTAGTTCTAGTATGTTACAACATCTGACTCATCATCCCATTAAAAATGATTCATCATGTGCGAGAGTGTTTGTAGCATTGTTTAATAACTATCAAAACCACTGTATTTGATAACAAAGTAGCTGTCAGAAATGGCCATAACAAAATATAGATAGTTGATACATGCACAATAAAGGATAGAATACAATTTAAAAATACATGTCCAACAAGGGACGGTAACAAATTTTAATTAGATGTAAGGTACAAAAAATTTGTTCCATAGACATAGATTAAAAACTACAAAAATAACATAGACTGACTACGTATTGGACAAATACAACATGAACCCAAATAGAAAAGACTGAAACTAGACATTCTCCATGAGGTGTTGCACATGACCAAATGTGTGAAAAGATTCTTCTGATAGAGAAGTATGCCTTTCTCCAACAACTAAGATAAGGTAGACTTCGAGATATAGAATTCATATGTTTAATTAGGGACTGATAATGAAGAACCAATATCAATTGCTAAATTTATCTAGGACAATAACATGATGCAGTCTGATTATATTTGGCAATCTCAAATATTGGACGGATTATCAAACTAAACCAGAATGCATCCTATGGCCATCCCAGATAAATTTAGAATGTGATAAAGTTTTGTCCTTGCCAGTTCAGGGTGAACCATATGATCCCTATCTGTCAAAGTATGCCTCCTCTTCATTGTGGAAGAAAGGCGAGACTTCTCTACCAAAAGCATCCTTTTATGCCTTTCACACCATGCAACAACTCATGGTGGATGCCTAGATCCATATATCTACATCTACCCTACTTTGGGAACCAAACATTGTGCTTCTCCTTTTATTTTCTTGATAAAGGCTTATGTTGATCCCAAGTTGGGCCATCCTAACTATCCCACTTGAGGACCATTTTGTAGTTGGTCCACATTTACCGAGAAACCTCTTTATGTACTTTGTTGGCTTTTTCCATAGCCTCTTCCTTTAGACAATTGAACAATAGGGCGGCGTGATCAACAACACTATGTTTATTTTAAGCAGATGAAGATGAACTAGTAGAGATGAGGGGAATGACATCGCCATCACATCCAATTTTAGACCATTCGACTACTTCCTCTGTCGACTTGTCCTTCCTCTTATTGTAGCACGACATCTACAACATGATGAAAATTATAGAACAATGAAAACAAGTTTGTTGTTATAACATTATTATACTAATTCAAATTAGCATAGAAGTATTTGTTCAAGAAACAATACCAAAATAAATAGAACATTATCTGATTCAAATTATCATTTAAATTTCCATAGAAGTAATTGTTCCACACTAAAAGAGATTACATAGTTTAGATAAAAAGTTAAATTGTGTACAAAAAATGATAATAGCTTGTCTAAATATTGGGAAAATGCAGCATGGTCCAAGGTAGAGTAGACAAAAAAGGAGCGACGTCCTTGGGAAAAAGGTCATGGTGGATGCCTAAATGTAAACACCCTAAACAGTCTAAGATGGCGACCAACCACTATGGTGCCCATTCTTTGATGTGGAGGAAGGTTTATGCTGATCCTAGGTAGGACTATCCTAGTCAGTCCACTTTAGGGCCTCATCGTACTCATCCCATGACACAACATAGTCTTCCTACACTGCTGCCTTGTCCTATTTAGGCTAATCAAATAATAGAGGCAAATGAAGAATAGGGTGAGTAACCTTGTCATTGCTTTTTTAGGGCGTGCATGTGTGGCATTTTCATGTGAAGATGGAGAATAAGTCTGTGAAGGCTCATAACACTTGTACAAAAGGTTTTTCATTACATATTTTTCGATCTTTGAACGTGACATAAACATATTTTCAAACTTTGAACGCGACGTCGACATCTAGATATAATAAATAAATAGAAGTTTAAGCAAATAATGATAGCAATAAACTAGAGATGACAATAATTTACACAAACCAGAAAAATAGTTATGAGAAATTTAAATACATAGTCTATGTATTTGACATCAAATTCAACATGTACCATTGGACCAAGTACAGATTGAAATGCGTAAAACACAAAAGTTGGCGAGCAAACTTAAGATGACAATAATTACGATGACAGTTTCAGAAAATAATGATAGCTATAGACTTAAGATGATAACTTCAACATGTATGTTCATAATCATTGGCCCAATAATAATTTGAAATGCATAAAAACATAAAAAGTATGCTCCAAAGTTAACGAGAAAATTCAAGATCTTCATTCATTACCTTCACCACCTACTCTTTCAGTTGCATTGTTGTTGTTTTCAACATTGTTCAAGTGTTCTGCAATCCTGGAGGGTAAGTATGATGAGTCATCACAAAGTTGTGTGGAATCACGTGCGGCACACCTAAGGGATGAGTAGGCAATACATTTTCTAAAAGGAAACAATTTTGTCTGATAAACTCTCTCCTTAGGTTCTTCCAACGGGTTTTCACCTCGTTCAAAGATATGTAAGGCACCCCCGTTATGTTTCAAAAGTCAAGCAATGTCTCCCTCTGAGCCTCTGGAGTATATAGTACATTGACACATCTTTCCATGTCATATTAGTTTCTCATTACATCAAGTAGGATCTGATCATTCTCTATACACCATATACCATACAACCTCATGCCTTGTCCAACCATATTATAAATTTTGTATGTCATATATTTAAAATGTAAGGGTGTATATCACAACTATGCAGATATAATTAAATGATTCCAATTTAAATAACATATGCCCTCCTATCTGGTGCATACATAAAACATTAAGCAACATTACGATATAAATCAGCAAGCTTATGATGTAAGTCTGACAACATCCTATCTCTGGGATCTGAGTGCATGAATTAAATATCATCCATTTATATCTAACATTGTCATTCAACGTTTATGGAATCATCAGAGGTGTTGGAATGTCCAAGTTTCCTCTAATATGTTAACAATAGTTTCTAGAACTTCATGCTCGTACTTTTTAGAGGTGTATACATCTTCAACATTGTGGTTTATTTCAACAAAGTCCTTCAAGTCCATTGCCTGGCCCCACACTGACTTGTACTCATTAGTCAGTAACTTAATCTCAGCCTCCAGAGAAGCATCTGTTGGGGGGAGATTGACTGCCCAGTGGAAGTATTTACACTAGTTTTTTCCCTAAAATGTATCCTAATTTCGAGTTAATGACAATGAATGTGCAATATACTTAGTAGATAAACCTATTGTTTATGGTTTTACTATTACACATGTTTAGTAGAACATATGTAATAAATTTCACCTGAACTTTCACTGAGAATGCCCAAGTCATAAAAATCAACATCTTCTGTGTTAATCCACAATGATGCATTTAGAACACATAGACACCTCCAAACTTCAGATGCATCCATTGACATCTACAATTTTATTATGCATTATTAACATAATGTGGGGTTCACACCATTGATTTAATATCAAAACTAAAGTCTATTTTGATAGGACAAAGGCCATAACTAACATACAATAGAAGTGTATTCCGATAGGGCAATGTATATTACAACAACGATGTATTCCCAAGTTTGGGTTAATGACAACAAATGTGAAATCTACTTAGGAAGTGAAACCTATTGTTTATGGTTTTACTATTGCACCTGACTAGTAGGACATATGTAATACATTTCACCTAACCTTTCACTGAGAATGCCAAAGTCATATAACCATGCATCCTCTGTGTTAATCTGCAATGCTGCAACTAGACCACAAAGACACCTCCAAACCTTAGATGGATCCATTGACATGTATAACATGATTGTTTATTAGTAACATAATGTGGGGTTTAAAGCATAGATTTCAACTCAAAATTGAAGGATATTTCCATAGGACAAATGATTGTTCTAACATACAACTGAAGTTTATTTGGATAGGACATAATATATTACAAATATGATGTATTATACCCCTCATCCACTATTGAAGAGCCACTTTTTGTCAATTGGTTAAGTCATTCATGAAGATATTGGTGCCTCCTCTTGACAGTCATAATTGTGGTTACTTACCTATCAGTGTCTGCTCTCATTAAACATACAAAGTCACACCATCCATACTAGTTCTTGCGTTCTTTGAATGCATAAATAAGTTGTGTTACCAGTGCATCCCTAATTGCAGTAAGGGTGTCCACGATATGTTGTACTCATTGTGCAGGCAACATCATAGGGAATATGGTTTGAACAAGTGTGACGACCCCAATTTCTACATACTTTCCTTAGTGAAATATACAGATATGCGTGCACTCATATCTTATGATTATTACATTGGATCTCAAACATCCTCAACATAATCTAGGGAAATAAATAAACTAACATCTAGCAAGAAAGAGATAAGAGGACTAGGTCTATATAATAAATCCTCCATGCTTATTATTTGTGCCTTCAGGTACTTTGAATATGCATTGCATTTTAATCATCATCTGTTCCTTGCACCTAGAAAATATGAGAAACAAATACATCAACAAAGTTGGTACGTGGAGTAAAAGCTATACTATGCTGGTATATAAAATACTCAAAATTTGATAAGGAAAATGAAAACGTTATTTAAAGGCAGAAAATGAGGTAATCCCAAATTATTAGCCTCATTTATGGTGAACATGCATTACTATGGTGGACTTAGCACATAATTGCATAAATAGTGGGCCCTTCCCCGTGTACCTTGTACTCTAGGGATCTCCCCGTATACCATGTACTCTAGGGAGGTGCTAGTCAACATTAAAGATTTCCCTCTCTAATAGGGAGTTTAATGAACACCACTAGTAACTACATTTCACTTATATTCAGTTATGTTCTTTTATGTTCAAGGCGGTAAATCATCAATTAATCATATATTCACATCCATCAATGTATATCAATTTCATGCAAACAATTACATATACTTAACATCCAGCAAAAACTAGTCATATAATTATATCCACGTACCTTTAATTCTCAGATCTGGATTCCACAAGTCCTAAGTTAGGAGAAGATAATAGATCACCCTGAAATGTAAACAAAACTCTAAGTTACTATGGATTCTCATTATTCCACATTAGGGTTTCTTATTAGGGTTTAGGTCATTTGGGGTGTCACTTAGGATACATAGGATTCCGAGTTGGGGTCTGAGATTAGGGTCATCCAGGTTATTAAAGGACATTTAATATTAGAGTTTTTCATAAAGTGTACATAGTGTTCATAATAAGGTGAGAAAAACTAGAAATTAGGGTTCTCCTCAATTATTGAATCAACTATCTTCCTTAGGTAGGATTTCGAGTGCCATGATGATTGGAACACTAATTAGGGTTTAATCTATTCTCAGGGCAGATTGGAAAAATCAGTAATGACCATTATTACATAATATGTAATTATAAAGGGTTCATTAGGCATGTAGGTCACATTTTCAGAGAAGGAATCGGATCTAAGTCCTGGAATTATTTTATTTAAATAGATTGCATTTTTATGATGAAAATGATATATAGGTTCGATATTTTTCGATATTCCTATCATTTTCTAGGGTTTCTACAATTCTGACCAATCAGGGAAATTCTAAGGAGATAAATGAAATATAAAAATAAAAAAAGGGTCGTTGGTCTCGCGGATCAGAAGAGGGATCCAGCTACGCGGATCCTCTCCTTAACGTGTGAGCCAACCGCAGTCAACCGGGTCAAAGACGAGGGTAAAAATACCTAAAGGCCCCTTTTGGGGTTTGCTTGGCGTTATGACGGGTCAGGGCAGGTTGGGGTTTTCATCGGTTCGATTGTTCTGCGACTCGCGCCATGGCTGCGGCAAGGCAACAGGGGAGAGCTGGGTCGATCGAAGGTGGAATGTGGTTCCTGGGGTGAGCTGGGCTGCACTGTCTATCAGGCTGAGTTCACCGACTCATGGCGGTTGTGGGGAGGTCGGGCTCGTTGGAGAAGATGGTCTAAGCGTCAATTTCCGTCCAAAACAGGCTAGCACAGGTCGAAGAGGAAAGTTGTGAGTTACCTGCCCTCGGGCTGGATTAAGGGGTCACGAAGATCCGCGTGAGGTTTGTGAAGCTCTAGGTCCCCTCCCGGCTGCTCGACGTGCCCTTGACTTCGTCGGCGATGGCAGCCTTGAGCTCCGTTCCAGTGGCTAGTCGATCCAGGGATCAGGGCTTCCGCGGTTCCAACTAAGGGTAGTGATCGTCCCGCTAAGGTCCCTTGATGGTGTACCAGCGCTCAATTGAAGGGAGGAATCCACCAGAATGAGAAGAAAGTCGGGGGTCAGGTGAGCAGGGGGTGCTCGAGGTGAGGGAGGTAGGGGCGTATTCTGTTGGAATTAGAGGTAGGGGATGACGAAAGGAGGGTTGGCGGAGCTCGTGGGAGCATTATATAGGCACGAGGTGATGTATAGGGTAAACCCCTAATTCGTGCGCCGCCACCAGTGAGAGTAGCGAGGGAGTCGGGATCTGTTCTCTTTGATCCGAGGATGGGGGGGGTCAAACTGGGGCTAGACGAGTTCGTCGCGGAGTTTAGAAGAAGTCTGTTGGGTTCAAAATTCAAAACCGGGGGTGAGGTGGCGAGGTAGGTCGAGCCTCATCTCCTGCTACCTCCCCGTCCTTTGCGGGAGGTAGGAGATGAAGTCTCCTCCCTTGGATCAGGGCTTGATCCCCGGATCGCCCAATCCAACGACTAGGAGGGTGGGGCGAGTTTCTTAGGTAGCGTGACATTTAAATCAGCTCCATTTAATAGGAAACTTAGGTCTAGGCTATGTAAAAGGTGATGAATTAGCTCAAAATTAAATTGGCTGTAACTCTTTATTGGTAATTCCAATTGCAACAAAATTCTAGGGGTATCTTAATGATGTCATTAAGTAGCTAAGCTACTAATTTGGAGTCAAAATTCGATTATTGACTATGTCAATTGACTAAATGTCATGATACTTGTATTATTGACTTTATATACCATTATGGATGGTCTTAGGTGAAATTGATAATCCTTTTAATCAATTTAGTGAGAGAGATGATTGAGGGCATAATTAGAACAATTAAATTTGTAAGAGAGAGAAACTAAATATTATATATGTAAAAACTCACTCTGTCACATTCTCCCCTCCTTTTTAAGAATTTTGCCCTCAAAATTCAAGCTGCCTGAAAAAGATAGGGATACTTCTTCTCAACCTCAGTCTTTAGCTCCCAGGTGGCATCCATTTCATCATGGTGGCTCCATAGAACTTTCACCATTTCGATATGACGATTACTGCGAAGCTCTTTTGTCTTGAAGTCGAGAATTCTGACTGGGGACTCAACATATGACAGATCATCCTTCAATTTGAGAGGCTCATGATTCAAGATATGACTCGGGTCCTTGAGATAGGGCTTCAGATTAGATACATGGAACACATTATGCATGGCACTATACTGAGGTGGAAAAGCAAGACGATAGGCACATTCACCAACCCTTTCTAGAATCTCAAAGGGTCCAACATAACGAGGACTGAGCTTTCCTTTGTTCTTAGCCAAAGCTCGAATAGGTCGGATCTTCAGAAATACATGGTCACCTTCCTTAAACTGACGTTCTTAACGGTGAGCATCTGCATAAGACTTCTGTCTATCCTGTGCCCGCTTCATTCTCTGCCTAATCAGTGAAACCTTATCAGAATACAACTGCATCTCCTCGGATTTCATCAGGGTACGCTCTCCGATATCATCCCAGTGTAAATGTGATCTGCATGGTCGGTGTGGGCTCTGATCTCCAAACCACGATATAATCACGATTTAAACTTAGCGGAAGCGATTCAATAAACAGCGGAAGACAAAAATCAAGGGAAATTAAAACTTTTAGAGACAAGAGCTTGAATCCTTAAAAGTTTCTTTCATAACAAGAGATAAACTGTTTACATCTCATGATAATTACTTCTTGAGTAATTATATACATCAAGATACAAAATCTCAAGAACTCATAACAAAAGACTCCAAGACCTGAGAGTACAGAGGACACATAGGACTGACTCTAATCACACCATATGGCAGGCTAAATCTCCACCTGAGATTTACTGCTGCTCCTGGTACTGCTGTTGCTGGGACTGGTCACCTGTAGACCTGTTCCTCCGTCCTCGATGTCCACCTAAAAAGTTGAAGTCTACGGGGTGAGACAATTGTACATAATTGTCCCAGCGAGAGTTATAACTCTCCGCCAGAAGCTTTATTATAACATCAAAGAATAACTTAAGCAGTAAAAGCTTACAAAGTATTCAATAACAGATACAGTTGTATACAAGAGCTCAACATTCATCAATCATAAAGAACATATGCACTATTCAATGTAACATCAATCAATTAGCTCATAATTACCTTTAACAGGTATATTACGCTTGTAGATTATGTTTTTCAAACAGTCTTATTATTATGCCCTGTGGAGATGAGGTTTACCACTCATAACCCAACTAATCACAGTTAAGTGCCTTAGTATCATACTAGGTCATTGAAAGAGCCGGATTCTCATGACCTTCACCTTCCTCAGTCAGTAAGAGGATCACTTGTAGGACATCTTGTTTCTCTACTATTATAGCTCACCAGGGTAAACTGGTCCTTCGCTATTTTAGAGTTACAGTGGCGTTCTGTACTCTCTTCGTCATCAGGAGATTTCATGTTTATCTCTACTAATACGAATATCTATGTTTTCTTCGTCATCAGGAGATTTCATGTTTACCATCCACTGATACGGTAGGGTTTTGTAGTGAAGGGTTGACGTATTGCACATCTACATCAATCACCTACACTAGGATGTAAGGTTCTACACATCCATATACCCCACATACTCAATAGTATGTGATCCAGAAGTTCCCTTAGGAAAACCTGTTTCACCATCATTTGATCTCTGACAATGATGGATCTATGATCAGGGCTCTACATTATACTTGATTAGTTAGGTACATTTAGTATTCTTTTTACATCAAACATTGTTCTTCAAACAATAACAGTAGCATAGCAGCTATGAAAGGAGAATACTAAATGTAACAAGCCTAACTCTCATCAATCATCATTTCTCATTATACTCATCACAAGTCATCTCTAAAGCATGACCTTGATGGTATTCATGGCTCACACATCCCATTAAATCATAGGAAGCCACTGACAAGGCATCAAGATATTTTACTTATTCATAAAGCATATAACATGCTTTCAATGAATACAGTATCATCATCCATACATGGATATGATCACCTTCATATCAGAACCTGCATGGTTAGTTCAACTGATAAAGGTAATTCAAAACAAGGAATACATTTCCCACTCTTGTCATAAGAGCTAAGTTCTCTGATTCTCATCAATTAGAGTTTAATACTTATATTGCATGTCATTACCCTTGAATTAGGGTTTACTATTCACATTACATGTCATCCCCCTTGAATTAGGGTTTACTATTCACATTATATGTCATCACCCTTGAATTAGGGTTTACTATTCACATTATATGATAATTAGGGTTTCCATGATCTCACATAAGTGGATCATACCCTAATCACGCACATTCATGTGTATTGAAGGTTCTTTACTTGACTTTCCATCATATGAGGGTACTTTCTCTTTCTAAGGTACTTTCTCTCTCCTCATACTAGTAGATGGTGATAGCACCACTCTAGATCAGGTTGGGTGAAGTCCACTTTAATTAACATAGACCAAATCACCATTATTGAGTGATTAGGGTTTGATTAGAACAAGGTTTCACTCAATTTGAACCTTTCAAGGGTATTATGGTAAATTACACATTGATCATCATCATGGGTTAATTTACTAATCACTGGACCCTTAATGTCTCTTGGTATCATTAGGGTTTAGTTTGAACAATCATCAAACTAAATAAGCCTTCAAGGCATAAGGCAGATTTATCCTCAAAAATCTTTGTTAGGCTTCACACCTTCAACCTTTATACGATCTTGAGATCGTATAAGGTTGCAAACCGTTTAAGCTTTGTAGACCGTTTGAGCTTGGGTTGACTTCAAGACCATATAACATTCAAGACCGTTTGCCCTCATTAGGTCTTGAGGTCGAGAGACCTTGCACGGTCTTGAGGTCGAGAGATCTCACACGGTCTTGAGGTCGAGAGACCTCACACGGTCTTGAGTTCGAGAGACCTCACACGGTCTTGAGGTCGAGAGACCTCACACGGTCTTGAGGTCGAGAGACCTCACACGGTCTTGAGGTCGAAAGACCTCACACGGTCTTGAGGTCGAGAGACTTCACACGGTCTTGAGGTCGAGAGACCTCACACGGTCTTGAGGTCGAGTGCCCTCAAAAACTCAAGATCGTATAGACCTCCAAGGTGATCCAAAGGGTAGAATTCGAATAGGGTTCCTATGTTGAAGCCATCCATTGGTCTCAAGATTGCTAACCACTTACCGATTGAGACAATTAGGGTTATCCTTAACCAATTGGTCACTCAATTGACCCTCAATTGTTATCCAATTAGGGTTGAAGTTGGTTCAATTAAGGTCCATCAACGTTCAACCATCAACACTCAACAATGTGAATCAACACAAGGTTGAACCCTTCAATTGAGCTCCAATTGGGCCCAAACTTGGCCTAAACGGTCTTGAGATCGTGTGGATGAACTCCACACGGTCTTGAGACCGTTTGCCCAAGATTTCATCAAAATCTAATATGATTTGATAGGGGTTGAACCTTGATTGAGTCTCAAATCAGTATTTTAATTAATTCGATAACCTATTGCAATTGGGCTCTCAATTGATCAAATTACCTTAACCCTAGACCTCCAAACGGTCTTGGGTTGTCACCACATGGTCTTGAGACCGTTTGGATGAGTTCCAAACGGTCTTGAGACCGTTTTCTCATCCACTTTTGGATTCTAGTGAAAATTCTTCAAGGTTGGATCTATTGAGTTGATGATCATATCAATACTTAATTACAATGTAATTTGGTATGTTTGTACCTTCAATTGGTCAACTATACTTGACCCCAGACCTCCATACGGTCTTGGGTGATCCCTCACACGGTCTTGAGACCATTTGGTTGATCCCCAAACGGTCTTGAGACCGTTTAGGTCAATCAACCCCAAAAACACTAAATTATCCATTGATATTTCAGTACTGATTTCAATTAGGGTTTTCCCTAGTAATCACCCTTCAACTCTTAGCTCGTTTGGAATTAGTCCATCAAATTTGGTGAGTTGTTAATCAACATTATTTTGAACAGTAATCTCATACGGTCAATGCTTGGTCAACGTTCTTACACGGTCTTGAGACCGTTTGCCCAAAAAGGGCGATTTCAACAGATTGGAAATCAGGAGTAAATTCAATTAAAGTTGTTGATTAAAAAGGACATATCTCACGATTCCTTTGGAGTTATCATCTCAAATTTTGTGGTTGATTAGCCTACATAATTACGAACAGAAATCGTATACGTTCCACGCTCGGTCAACGCGGATAAATGGTCTTGAAGACCGTTTTCCCTTACACGGTCCTGGGACCGTTTGCTCACCACACGGTCTTGAGACCGTGAGAGCAATTTGTGGAGACCGTTTGGTAAAGTAAAAAGTAGTGGATTAACTTTGGAAATAACGTCTTCATCTCCTAGCTCAAGAACAGCAAGGATTTCTCACGGATTTTCTTGCAAGGTAGCAAAGGAAAGTAGAGAAGAAGAAGAACTATCATCTAAAAGCATGAACAAGATGTATATAACAAAGCATGGGTTTAGAGTTATAAAACCCGCCTAAAGCTTGCTTTTTGAGCTCCAAGCTTTCGAGATCCAAGCTTTAATGGCGTCCTTGAGCTTCCACAGGTCGGCCAAGGTGATCCTTCCAAGGAAAGTTGAGAAAAGATGGCTAGAAAGGTAGAGTTAAGGGAGCTAGTCATCAATTTGGCCTTGAATTCGAGTTCTAACCATGAAATTAGGAAAAAGGAGGGATCCAAACCTACCTTGCACACCGTTGGTCGTCCTCCTGAGCTCCAAGCTCTCCTTAGTCGGTTTGGTTGAAAGGAACAATGAAAGGAACGAAGGGAGAGGTTCCTTGCTAAGTGAAGTTGAGGGTATATATACTTGGGGTGGGATTTTCAACATTAGTTCATGAGTTTTCCATAATTTCAACTAAGTCCCTCCATCCTTCTTTGCTCTTCCTCTCTTCTTAATTCTAAGGACAACTTTTCTTGTAGGTCCAAGAAATGAGGGCAAAGAAGATCAACCTATTACTAAAGCACACACATAAAAAGGGCTATAGTACATACACCCCGATTATTCAATCACAAAGGTGTTTTTCATAACTTGATTAATCAATTGAAGTGACCTTTCATCATTTATTATCTAAATGATGATAAGAGTCTTAAAAGATACATTAGATGATGTATTTTACAAATTGCATCCCTAAATTTGGGTAAATTATATTTTACTCTAAATTAGGGTTTCAAGCACCGAGATTGCTTCCACAGCTGCACCTTGGTGCCCAAGCTTGGGAAATCCCTCCAACTTTACCAAAATGATTCTCATGATGTATCAACATCAGAGGAACATTTCAACATGTGCAAATTGCAAGTTAACCCTTCTAATTGGGTAAATTGCACATAGGTCCCTGCATAACAAAACAATGCTACAACTTTATATAAAAAGGAGCAAAAATCTGAAATATATGTTTCTGAGAAACTTAATTACATGCTCAAAGTTAATCACAGGGATTTAATTACATATTTAGGCAAAATACCTAGGGTTAACTCATAACCCAGGTCAGGGATGTTACAAATTATCCACCCCTTACAAGGATTTCGTCCCCGAAATCGATAAGACATATTAAGAGAAAAGGGCAGGATACTTTCTCCTCATCTCATCCTCTAGTTCCCAAGTGGCTTCTTCAACACCACGGTGGTTCCAGAGGACTTTCACAAGACTTATATCTTTCTTTTTCAACTTTTTAATTCTGTTATCAAGGATTGATACTGGTCCCTCCTCATAAGATATATCGTCATTCAATTCTACCTCCATAGGTTGTAGAACTGACTCGGTGTCTGGGTGACATTTCTTCAGCATAGAAATGTGAAGCACAGGATGTAACCTCTGTAATTCTGGTGGCAGCTCTAGTCTATATGCTACCTTTCCAATCCGTTCAATGATTGGATAAGGCCCCATAAATCTAGGAGCTAACTTCCCTTTCCTTCCAAAACGAAGGACCCCTTTCCAAGGCGAGACTTTGAGATACACTCTGTCTCCAACCTGGAACTCTAAGGGTCTACGACGTTTGTCAGCATAAGATTTTTGCCTATCCTGTGCAGTCTTAACCTGTTGTTGTATTACTTTAATCTTCTCTGTAGTCTGCTGCACAAGATCAGGACCTAACAACTGATGTTCACCAGTCTCGAACCAACACAGAGGTGATCTACAACGTCTACCATACAAGGCTTCATAAGGTGCCATATCAATGCTATGCTGATAGCTATTGTTATAGGCAAACTCTATCAGGCTTAGGTGTAGATCCCAACTCCCGGTAAACTGGAGAACACATGCTCTCAACAGGTCTTCTAAGGTTTGTATGGTCCTTTCTGACTGTCCATCAGTATGTGGATGAAAGGTCGTACTAAACCTCAGCTTGGTGCCTAAGGCTCTGTGTAACTGCTCCCAAAAATGACTTATAAACTGGGGACCTCTGTCAGAAACTATAGTGACAGGAACTCCGTGCAAACACACTATCTCTTGCACATACAACTATGATAACCTTTCAGCAGAATAGGTTGTTTTGACAGGTAAGAAATGTGTTGTCTTAGTCAACCTATCAACAACTACCCATATGGAATCATGTCCTTTGCTTGTCCTGGGTAGGCCAACAACAAAGTCCATGGTCACATGGTCCCACTTCCACTGTGGTATGGGTAAAGGTTGCATTGTCCCTGCAGGTTTCTGGTGTTCAGATTTAACTTGCTGACACACAGGACACCTCAGAACAAACTCTGCAACATCTTTCTTCATTCCAGGCCACCAATACAGATCTTTCAAATTCCGATACATCTTGGTGATCCCTGGATGCATAGCATACATGGAAGAATGAGCTTCTTCCAGGACTAACTTCCTCAAGTTATCCACATCCGGTACTATCATTCTTTCATTATAACAAGCTACATGATCATCTAAGTCATGGAAACCATCTCGCTTCTCATTACCATACTCCGATATAATCTGCTGAATTGCAACATCACCTTGTTGTGCTTCCTTAATCTGCCCTCTAAGGGTAGGTTTAATATGCAACTCAGCCAACAACCCAGCTAACAATGACACTTTCAACTGTACATTGTCTTGCCTTAAAGAGATAAGCATATCTCTCTTAGAGCATACTAAAGAGTTTAGTTGTGCTCTATCCATGGTTGATGTTGCTGATTTCCTACTCAAGGCATCTGCAACAACATTGGCCTTGCCCGGATGGTAATCAATTGTACAATCATAGTCCTTGATTAACTCCATCCAACGACGTTGCCTCATGTTAAGCTCGTGCTGAGAGAAGATATACTTAAGGTTCTTGTGGTCTGTGAAAATCTGGAATGTCTCTCCGTAGAGATAATGTCTCCAGATCTTCAAGGCATGAACCACGGCAGCTAACTCCAGATCGTTTGTCGGATTATTCTCCTCGTGTTTCTTAAGCTGTCGGGAAGCAAAAGAAATCACTTGTTTATCTTGCATCAACACACATCCAAGTCCATTCTTGGAAGCATCACAGAAGACTACATATCCTTTTCCTTGTTCAGGTAGCACAAGCACAGGTGCACTTGTCAACCTCTCCTTCAACAACTGGAAAGATTGTTGACACTTATCACTCCAAGAAAAAGGAACATCTTTCCTGGTCAACTTGGTCAAAGGTAAGGCTATAGAACTAAAGTTCTTAATGAACCTTCGATAATAGCCAGCTAACCTCAAGAAACTTCGAATCTCCGTCGGTGTCTTCGGTTGTTCCCATTGTAGAACAGATTCTACCTTTGTAGGGTCAACACAAATTCCCGAGGCAGATATCACATGACCAAGAAAAGATACCTCCGGCAGCCAGAACTCACACTTGCTAAACATAGCATACATCTTGTGTTCTCTTAGCAAGGTCAAAGCTTGGCGAAGATGCTGCTCATGCTGCTGAGCATCCTTACTATGGATCAGAATGTCATCTATGAAGACGACAACACATTGATCAAGGAAAGGTCGAAAAACTCTATTCATGAGTTCCATAAATGCAGCTGGTGCATTGGTTAGTCCAAACGACATAACCGTGAACTCATAGTGACCATACCTTGTCCTAAAGGCAGACTTGGATATGTCACTATCCTTAATACGGAGTTGATGATATCCAGACCTCAAGTCTATCTTTGAAAAGACTGTTGCACCACACAACTGATCAAAGAGATCATCAATCCTCGGCAGAGGGTACTTATTCTTTATTGTTACTTTATTGAGTTGTCTGTAGTCGATGCACAATCGCATTGACCCATCTTTCTTTTTAACGAACAAGACCGGAGCACCCCAAGGTGAAGTACTTGGTCGGATAAAGCCCTTCTCAAGTAACTCTTGAAGCTGTTTCTTGAGTTCTGCCATCTCGGCAGGCGCCATCCTATACGGAGTCTGGGCTATGGGTTTCGTATCTGGGATCAGATGGATTTCAAAATCAATTTCCCGAGGTGGTGGTATACTAGGAAGTTCTTCAGGAAACACATCCTCGAATTCCCTGACTATGGGAACTTCAGCAGGATTGGAACTTTCCTTGGTAACATCTACCACATGGGCTAAGAATGCATAACATCCTTGCCTCAACAGCTTATCAGCAACCATAGCTGATACAAGACAGGTGGGCAGAATCTTTCTCTCACCTTGAAAGATCCATGTGTTGCTTTTATCAGCAAACACATCCATCTTGGACTCACAATCCAAGACAATTCTATACCTCTCTAAGGTATCCATCCCGAGGATTATATCAAATCCTTGCATATCAAGCGGTATAAGATCCACTTGAATGCGATGGTCAGAAAAGAAGAGGATGCAGGGAGAGCATACCTCCTGCAAAACGGCAGACCCACTCAACGGAGTCTCCAACAACAAACTATCTGCCCTATGACTAACAATCACATTGTAGTTACAAATCACTCTATGAGTGATGAAAAAGTGCGTAGCACCCAGGTCAATCAGAACAGATACAACACAGGATGTAGACGTATCAGGATATAAAAGTTTCATCTAACCTGTGACTACCCGTGGATTGACCACTGCATCTGGTGGGTTCATAGCATAGAACCTCGCTGTCGCCTGGTGTTGAGGTGGTGCTGATGATCCAGCATGAGATGCTTGTCCACGTCCTCGAGCTGCTCCTTGAGATTGCATTCTCTGAGATCCTTGTTGATTCTGTCTCGGAGGCTGTGTCACACTGACAGGCCTAGAACGGCAATCCTTCATCAAGTGTCCCACCTTACCACAGTTGTAGCATCTCCTCTCCTGTTGTTGTGGTCGGGGTGGTCCAGTAACTGACATTGATGCAGAACTGTGAGTCCCTTGAAGCGGTTGACTCCGTCCTCTACCCCTGCTTGGTGACCATTGAGTTTGAGAACTCATTCTAGGTGGTGGAGGGTTAGGTGCAGAGAATCTAGGTTTCTTGAAATCCCTAGATGAAGAACCCTGGAACTGTGGATATCTTTTCTGGGTTTGCCTCTTCTCAACCACAGATCTCTCTATCCTTCGGACTGACTCAACGAAGGTAGAGAATCTCTCTCGGTTTTCTAAGGCAGACACAGGGGTTGACATATCAGCATTCAAACCCTTCTCGAATCTCCTGATTCTTTCCTCATCTGTGGCAGCCATGTGCAGACAGAACTGCAGCAATTCCATGAACTTAGCTTCATACTCGCTAATGTTCATCATGCCCTGCCTCAATCTCTCAAACTGAGAGATCTTCTCATCTAGGAATGTCTTTGGAAAATATCTATTGATAAATTCCCTACGAAACTCTTCCCATGAGAACTCTATTCTAGGTCTCTTATGCTCTTCCATGTTCCACCAGTGACCAGCACTGCCTTTGAGAAGATAGACAGCATGTCTAACCTTCTCAGCTTCCGGGATAATAAGACAACTGAAAGCCTTCTCCAACTCAGTCAACCATAGGTCAGCATCTGCGGGGTCGGCAGTCCCAAAGTACTTGGTAGCTCCGACACGACGAAGTCATTCGAATGTCTTACCGATACCTTGTGCTTCAGGTTGGACAGGTGCCCTCGGTGCAGGCATGGGCATCCTGTCGGTCATGTGTGTCATGGCAGTCATGAACTGCCCGAACATTGTCTGTACAGCTAGGTTACTCATGTCGGCTGGGTCAAACTAGGGTGGCTCTCTTGGTGACTCTGGTGCAGACTGTTCTATTCTTGGAACCCTTGCACCGCCCTGAGGTGCACTAGCACTACTCTCTGCCACGTACTCATCATGAGGCTCAACAATCCTTATGTATCTTCTTCTCCTGACTAGTAGAAGATTCTATTAGATAGGGAAAGAGTACTAAAGATAGACTCGACATCCTAAGTCCTATGCCTCTGTAGACTCAACTGACCTAGAGCTCTGATACCACTAATTGTGGGATCTGATCTCCAAACCACGATATAATCACGATTTAAACTTAGCGGAAGCGATTCAATAAACAACGAAAGACAAAAATCACGGGAAATTAAAACTTTTCGAGACAAGAGCTTGAATCCTTAAAAGTTTCTTTCATAACAAGAGATAAACTGTTTACATCTCATGATAATTACTTCTTGAGTAATTATATACATCAAGATACAAAATCTCAAGAACTCATAACAAAAGACTCCAAGACCTGAGAGTACAAAGGACACATAGGACTGACTCTAATCACACCATATGGCAGGCTAAATCTCCACCTGAGATTTACTACTGCTCCTGGTACTGCTGTTGCTGGGACTGGTCACCTGTAGACCTGTTCCTCCATCCTCGACGTCCACCTAAAAAGTTGAAGTCTACGGGGTGAGACAATTGTACATAATTGTCCCAGCGAGAGTTATAACTCTCCGCCAGAAGCTTTATTATAACATCAAAGAATAACTTAAGCAGTAAAAGCTTACAAAGTATTCAATAACAGATACAGTTGTATACAAGAGCTCAACATTCATCAATCATAAACAACATATGCACTATTCAATGTAACATCAATCAATTAGCTCATAGTTACCTTTAACAGGTATATTACGCTTGTAGATTATGTTTTTCAAACAGTCTTATTATTATGCCCTGTGGAGATGAGGTTTACCACTCATACCCCAACTAATCACTGTTAAGTGCCTTAGTATCATACTAGGTCATTGAAAGAGCCGGATTCTCATGACCTTCACCTTCCTCAGTCAGTAAGAGGATCACTTGTAGGACATCTTGTGTCTCTACTATTATAGCTCACCAGGGTAAACTGGTCCTTCGCTATTTTAGAGTTACAGTGGCGTTCTGTACTCTCTTCGTCATCAGGAGATTTCATGTTTATCTCTACTAATACGGATATCTATGTTTTCTTCGTCATCAGGAGGTTTCATGTTTACCATCCACTGATACGGTAGGGTTTTGTAGTGAAGGGTTGACGGATTGCACATCTACATCAATCACCTACACTAGGATGTAAGGTTCTACACATCCATATACCCCACATACTCAATAGTATGTGATCCAGGAGTTCCCTTAGGAAAACCTATTTCACCATCATTTGATCTCTGACAATGATGGATCTATGACCAGGGCTCTACATTATACTTGATTAGTTAGGTACATTTAGTATTCTTTTTACATCAAACATTGTTCTTCAAACAATAACAGTAGCATAGCAGCTATGAAAGGAGAATACTAAATGTAACAAGCCTAACTCTCATCAATCATCATTTCTCATTATACTCATCACAAGTCATCTCTAAAGCATGACCTTGATGGTATTCATGGCTCACACAGCCCATTAAATCATAGGAAGCCACTGACAAGTCATCAAGATATTTTACTTATTCATAAAGCTTATAACATGCTTTCAATGAATACAGTATCATCATCCATACCTGGATATGATCACCTTCATATCAGAACCTGCATGGTTAGTTCAACTGATAAAGGTAATTCAAAACAAGGAATACATTTCCCACTCTTGTCATAAGAGCTAAGTTCTCTGATTCTCATCAATTAGAGTTTAATACTTATATTGCATGTCATTACCCTTGAATTAGGGTTTACTATTCACATTACATGTCATCCCCCTTGAATTAGGGTTTACTATTCACATTATATGTCATCACCCTTAAATTAGGGTTTACTATTCACATTATATGATAATTAGGGTTTCCATGATCTCACATAGGTGGATCATACCCTAATCACGCACATTCATGTGTATTGAAGGTTCTTTACTTGACTTTCCATCATATGAGGGTACTTTCTCTTTCTAAGGTACTTTCTCTCTCCTCATACTAGTAGATGGTGATAGCACCACTCTAGATCAGGTTGGGTGAAGTCCACTTTAATTAACATAGACCAAATCACCATTATTGAGTGATTAGGGTTTGATTAGAACAAGGTTTCACTCAATTTGAACCTTTCAAGGGTATTATGGTAAATTACACATTGATCATCATCATGGGTTAATTTACTAATCACTGGACCCTTAATGTCTCTTGGTATCATTAGGGTTTAGTTTGAACAATCATCAAACTAAATAAGCCTTCAAGGCTTAAGGCAGATTTATCCTCAAAAATCTTTGTTAGGCTTCACACCTTCAACCTTTACACGATCTTGAGATCGTATAAGGTTGCAAACCGTTTAAGCTTTGTAGACCGTTTGAGCTTGGGTTGACTTCAAGACCGTATAACATTCAAGACCGTTTGCCCTCATTGGGTCTTGAGGTCGAGAGACCTTGCACGGTCTTGAGGTCGAGAGACCTTGCACGGTCTTGAGGTCGAGAGACCTTGCACGGTCTTGAGGTCGAGAGATCTCACATGGTCTTGAGGTCGAGAGACCTCACACGGTCTTGAGGTCGAGAGACCTCACACGGTCTTGAGGTCGAGAGACCTCACACGGTCTTGAGGTCGAGAGACCTCACACGGTCTTGAGGTCGAGAGACCTCACACGGTCTTGAGGTTGAGAGACCTCACACGGTCTTGAGGTCAAGAGACCTCACACGGTCTTGAGGTCGAGAGACCTCACACGGTCTTGAGGTCGAGAGACCTCACACGGTATTGAGGTCGAGTGCCCTCAAAAACTCAAGATCGTATAGACCTCCAAGGTGATCCAAAGGGTAGAATTCGATTAGGGTTCCTATGTTGAAGCCATCCATTGGTCTCAAGATTGCTAACCACTTACCGATTGAGACAATTAGGGTTATCCTTAACCAATTGGTCACTCAATTGACCCTCAATTGTTATCCAATTAGGGTTGAAGTTGGTTCAATTAAGGTCCGTCAACATTCAACCATCAACACTCAACAATGTGAATCAACACAAGGTTGAACCCTTCAATTGAGCTCCAATTGGGCCCAAACTTGGCCCAAACGGTCTTAAGATCGTTTGGATGAACTCCACACGGTCTTGAGACCATTTTCCCAAGATTTCATCAAAATCTAATATGATTTGATAGGGGTTGAACCTTGATTGAGTCTCAAATCAGTATTTTAATTAATTCGTTAACCTATTGCAATTGGGCTCTCAATTGATCAAATTACCTTAACCCTAGACCTCCAAACGGTCTTGGGTTGTCACCACACGGTCTTGAGACCGTTTGGATGAGTTCCAAATGGTCTTGAGACCGTTTGCTCATCCACTTTTGGATTCTAGTGAAAATTCTTCAAAGTTGGATCTATTGAGTTGATGATCATATCAATACTTAATTACAATGTAATTTGGTATGTTTGTACCTTCAATTGGTCAACTATACTTGACCCCAGACCTCCATACGGTCTTGGGTGATCCCTCACACGGTCTTGAGACCGTTTGGTTGATCCCCAAACGGTCTTGAGACCGTTTAGGTCAATCAACCCCAAAAACACTAAATTATTCATTGATATTTCAGTACTGATTTCAATTAGGGTTTGCCCTAGTAATCACCCTTCAACTCTTAGCTCGTTTGGAATTAGTCCATCAAATTTGGTGAGTTGTTAATCAACATTACTTTTAACAGTAATCTCATACGGTCAACGCTTGGTCAACGTTCTTACACGGTCTTGAGACCGTTTGCCCAAAAAGGGCGATTTCAACAGATTGGAGATCAGGAGTAAATTCAATTAAAGTTGTTGATTAAAAAGGCCATATCTCACGATTCCTTTGGAGTTATCATCTCAAATTTTGTGGGTGATTAGCCTACATAATTACAAACACAAATCGTATACGTTACACGCTCGGTCAACGCGGCTAAATGGTCTTGAAGACCGTTTTCCCTTACACGGTCCTGGGACCGTTTGCTCACCACACGGTCTTGAGACCGTGAGAGCAATTTGTGGAGACCGTTTGGTAAAGTAAAAAGTAGTGGATTAACTTTGGAAATAACGTATTCATCTCCTAGCTCAAGAACAGCAAGGATTTCTCACGGATTTTCTTGCAAGGTAGCAAAGGAAAGTAGAGAAGAAGAAGAACTATCATCTAAAAGCATGAACAAGATGTATATAACAAAGCATGGGTTTAGAGTTATAAAACCCGCCTAAAGCTTGCTTTTTGAGCTCCAAGCTTTAATGGCGTCCTTGAGCTTCCACAGGTCGGCCAAGGTGATCCTTCCAAGGAAAGTTGAGAAAAGATGGCTCGAAAGGTAGAGTTAAGGGAGCTAGTCATCAATTTGGCCTTGAATTCGAGTTCTAACCATGAAATTAGGCAAAAGGAGGGATCCAAACCTACCTTGCACACCTTTGGTCGTCCTCCTGAGCTCCAAGCTCTCCTTAGTCGGTTTGGTTGAAAGGAACAGTGAAAGGAACGAAGGGAGAGGTTCCTTGCTAAGTGAAGTTGAGGGTATATATACTTGGGGTGGGATTTTCAACATTAGTTCATGAGTTTTCCATAATTTCAACTAAGTCCCTCCATCCTTCTTTGCTCGTCCTCTCTTCTTAATTCTAAGGACAACTTTTCTTGTAGGGCCAAGAAATGAGGGCAAAGAAGATCAACCTATTACTAAAGCACACACATAAAAAGGGCTATAGTACATACACCCTGATTATTCAATCACAAAGGTGTTTTTCATAACTTGATTAATCAATTGAAGTGACCTTTCATCATTTATTCTCTAAATGATGATAAGAGTCTTAAAAGATACATTAGATGATGTATTTTATAAATTGCATCCCTAAATTTGGGTAAATTGTATTTTACTCTAAATTAGGGTTTCAAGCACCGGGATTGCTTCCACAGCTGCACCTTGGTGCCCAAGCTTGGGAAATCCCTCCAACTTTACCAAAATGATTCTCATGATGTCTCAACATCAGAGGAACATTTCAACATGTGCAAATTGCAAGTTAACCCTTCTAATTGGGTAAATTGCACATAGGTCCCTGCATAACAAAACAATGCTACAACTTTATATAAAAAGGAGAAAAAATCTGAAATATATGTTTCTGAGAAACTTAATTACATGCTCAAAGTTAATCACATGGATTTAATTACATATTTAGGCAAAACACCTAGGGTTAACTCATAACCCAGGTCAGGGATGTTACAGTCGACCATAAAGAGCTTCATAGAGAGGCATCCCAATGCTTGCCTGATAGCTATTATTATAGGCAAACTCAGCTAAAGGCAAGTAATAGTCCCATGAGCCTTCCCAATCGAGGACACAAGCTCACAGAAGATCCTCTAGAATCTGTACTGTACGCTCTGACTGCCCGTCTATTTGCGGATGGTAGGTTGTACTGAAGTTCAACTTGGTGCCCAATTCCTCTTGAACCTGCTTCCACAGTTTTAATGTGAACTTCGGGTCCCTGTCCGAGACAATAGACGCTGGGATTCCATGCAAACATACAATCTCCCGTATGTAGAGGTCAGCCAACTCAGAAACTCTTGCAGTAGTCTTCACAGGAAGAAAATGAGCTGATTTTGTGAGACAATCCACTATGACCCATGCAACGTCGTATCCCTTCCTGGTCCTGGGTAACCCTACCACGAAATCCATGGCGATGTGTTCCCATTTCCATTCTGGAATTTCAAGGGGTTGTAGTAGACCGCCTGGTCTCTGATGTTCGGCCTTGATCCTTTGACATGTCAAACACTTAGACACGAAATTGGCAATATCGCGCTTCATGCCTCTCCACCAAAACTGACGTTGTAGGTCTTTGTACATCTTTGTCGTGCCTGGATGAACTGTGTACTTGGAACCATGTGCCTCATTTAGGATTGATGTCTTTACAATTGACTGCTCAGGAACCCACATACGATTCTTGTAACGGAGACCACCATCAAGACCCACAGACAGATGCGTTTGCGGCTTCGACAGGAGAGAAGATAGCTTTGCAAGATCGGGACTAGCCTTTTGTGCCTCAAGAAGTTCGAAATGCAGGTTGGACGTGATGGAAATGTTATTAACATGCACACAATCAGATAGAAACTGCAGTTTCCAGCCCACTAGATCCTCCATGTTCCTCCATTCAGGGATAGAAAGAGATGCACACACTACCCTTTTTCTGCTAAGGGCATCAACGACTACATTTGCCTTACCCGGATGATAGGAAATAGTGAAATCATAGTCCTTTAGGTATTCGATCCATCGGTGTTGACACAGATTCAAGTCCTTCTGAGTCAAGATGTACTTTAGGCTCTTGTGATCAGTGAAGATGTCGAATGTTACCCCGTACAGGTAGTGCCTCCAGATCTTGAGGGCATGAATGATTGCAGCTAATTCCAAATCATGGGTGGGATAATTAAGTTCATTGGGTTTTAGCTGTCTAGACGCAAAGGCCACTACCTTACCATTCTGTTGCAGGACACACCCTAACCCATTCCTCGAAGCATCAGTGAATATGACAAATCCTTCATTGCCAGAGGGTAGAACAAGAACAGGAGCCGACGTCAACTTCTACTTTAACTGCTGGAAATTGGACTCGCAAGTGGCTGACCAGATGAAGTGCTCGTCCTTCCGAGTAAGCTTGGTTAGAGGAAGTGCAACTTTGGAGAAGTTTGGAATAAAACAACGATAGTATCCGTCCAGACCCAGGAAACTCTAAATTTCAGAAGGATTATGGGGAGGTTGCCAATCAAGTACAGTAGAGACTTTGGCGGGATCAACAGATATACTACCTCCAGAAATGACATGCCCAAGAAACATAACCTTATCAATCCAGAACTCACATTTTGAAAGTTTGCCATAAAACTTTTGGGTTCGAAGAATGTCGAGGACTGCTCGCATGTGTTCCCAGTTTTTTCCATAGAATCAGAATAGATCAGGATATCATCAATGAAGACGACCACGAACTCATCAAGATAGGGTTGGAAGACTTTGTTCATCAGATTCATAAATACACCTGGCGCATTGGTTAACCCGAATGGCATCACCAGAAATTCATAATGCCCATAACGGGTTCGAAAAGTAGTTTTAGAAATATCAGAATCCTTTATTTTAAGTTGATGGTATCTAGAACGAAGGTCAATCTTTGAGAATACATTAGCAGTATGAAGCTGATCAAAAAGGTCATCAATACGAGGAAGGGGATACTTGTTTTTAATAGTAGCTTGGTTCAACATGCGGTAGTCAATACACATACGCATAGAACCATCTTTCTTTTTAACAAAAAGAACAGGAGCTCCCCAGGGGGAAACACTAGGACGAATGAAACCTTTGTCGAGAAGTTCTTGCAACTGTTTATTCAACTCCATAAGCTCAGCAGGTGCCATCCTATACGGTGACCTAGAAATTGGAGTGGTTCCAGGAAGAAGATCTATGGAGAACTCAATGTCTCTATTTGGAGGCAGCCCAGGAAGCTCCTCCGGGAAAACGTCAGGGAAGTCACGTACCACCTCCAGACTTTCTACAGGCCCGCTACTAGGACTGGTCTCTGAGACTAATGCGAGGAAGACTTTACATCCCTTAGAAATGAGCTTTTTAGCTTTAAGAGAGGATATTACAATATTATTACAGAATCCGCTTCCCCTAAGGATTTTCACATGATAAGAATGAGGTTGAGAGAGAATGACCGTCTTGTTTCTATATTCAATGTGAGCATGGTATGTGTAAAGCCAGTCCATACCAAGTATAACATCAAAGTCTTCCATAGTTAAGAGAATGAATTCAAAGGGCATATCATGATTTTCATATTTGAGAGAAAGTTCATTAGTTTTCTGCAAAGTTGTGAGTATTTTGCCACTCAGAGTAGACACGTCCAGAATATATCCCAAATCCCTTATGTGAATATTTAATATGGATGCCATAGTTCAAGAAATAAAAGTATTTGTAGATCCAGAGTCAAATAAAGCCTTAACAGGATGACCATTTAATAATACAGTGCCTATATAAGGTAATCAAATTATGAATAATTGTAGGCTCGAATAAGATATTGAATTATAAAGAAATTAGGTTACCTTCACAGAGCTGGTTTGGATTTGCCTTGGCCTCCTCTGCATTTACTGCAAATACCCTGCCATTGCGATGTCCCTGAGGCTGCGGAGCACCACCCGCAGGATTGCCAAAGATGGAGGGAGTGGGACACTTGGCGATGAAATGACCCTCCTTTTTGTAGTTATAGCAGACTGGCTTGGTGTGGCGGCATACTCCACCATGGTGTCGTCTGCAAGTCTTGCACTTCGGGTGGACAATCTTCTGTTGGTTTCGATTGTTCTTCTGTCCTGCTTTTCTTGATCCTCCTCCTTTCCCTGATCCCTTGTTGTTATGGCCTGGGTTGAACTTCTTAAACTTATCCTCTTCAGTTGTGGTTAACCCTAAGTATCCCATGCTAGAAGGTTTTTGCATGCCTTGCTCTCTCTCCTACTTGAGGGTCATATCTAGGGCTTCATCTATACTTCTGGGACGAGAGGCTATGACTAGGGTTTTTAGGTGGGCAGAAAGGTAGTCAACATAGTGTTCAGTAAGACGGTCTTCAGTCATGATGGGTGCATAATGCTCCAGAAGCCTAAACTTCCGGGTGTAATCAACTACTGAAAGACTACCCTACCTTAACTCCATGTACATCTTCTCCTTCCTCTTCCTCTCAGCTATGGGCATAAAACGATCCATGAAGAGGTTTTTGAAGGCTTCCCACTCCATGTTGTCTATTTCCTCACCCCTATTCCTTCCATAGTTTTCCCACCAGATTTTTGCCCCTCCCTTAAGCATATGGGTGGCGAACCTAACCTTCTTCTCATTGGGTACTTCTAGGGTATGAAAACCATTCTCTATGGACAAAATCCAGGCTTCAGCCTTATCCATGACCTCAGGCTGATCCTCTCCCCAAAAAGAATCAAGGTTTAGTTTAATAAAATCTATCATTGTCACTTCTTTCTTCCTAGATGAGCTAGGTTTAGGGGTTCCTTTTGTTGCGAGGGTTTCCATAAAATCTAGAAGGATTTTCTTCTGTTCCTCCCACCTTTCCTTGTCCTCAGCATTGGGATCAGGTACTTCAGAGGTTTCATGTTCTTTTCTTTTCTTAGAGGACGATTCCCCTGAGCTGCGAGTCTTAGGAGGCATCCTGAAATTAATTGGGATATATTAGATTTATTACTCAACAATTATATTTGTCATTATCATTATATCGTTTCATTATTCTCTTATATCATTTATTAATGTTCTTGATGTTACAATTTATGGAGGATACCTTAAAGTCCTCATTAGTCGGTCCTTAAGACTTTCTAAATAGAGAGACTCTTTCCTAATCTTATATCATAAAGATGAATGGAAGAACAATTTTCAAAAATTTTGAGATAAGAGGGAAAATATTCCTATAGAAAATATGAGAGGGAATTTCTATAGCTGAGAAGGATCCTAATTTAAGGTATGCCCAAGAATTAAGGGACATTTAGGATATTGGCCAGGTAGACTCACACTGCCTTATAGGTAGCCTCGTGATTGCCAAGCAAAGTGGCTCGGAGACTTTAGCCAGACCTTAGGCAGATGCTATCCTAGTCACCTCAACCCTTCACATCCCTAACTCAAGGACTACCCTAGACTCATAATAGGGTGAATGAAAGTCATGTGACTATGATGTATGAACAATGGCTCTGATACCAACTGTGACGACCCCAATTTCTACATACTTTCCTTAGTGACATATACAGATATGCGTGCACTCATATCTATAAATGTCAAAAGGGAAAATAATAGAAATCAAGATAGCCAACTAAAATCAGAGATAAGCCAAGATCAAGTTCACATCATAGCAAATAGCCACACAACATTTCATTCAACAATGTAAGATAAAGTCATACATATTGATACTGGAGAAAGAAGAAGGATAAATCTATGATTATTACATTGGATATCAAACATCCTCAACATAATCTAGGGAAAGAAATAAACTAACATCTAGCAAGAAAGAGATAAGAGGACTAGGTCTATCTAATAAATCCTCCATGCTTATTATTTGTGCCTTCAGGTACTTTGAATATGCATTGCACTTTAATCATCATCTGTTCCTTGCACCTAGAAAATACGAGAAACAAATACATCAACAAAGTTGGTACGTGGAGTAAAAGCTATACTATGATGGTATATAAAATACTCAAAATTTGAGAAGGAAAGTGAAAACGTTATTTAAAGGAAGAAAATCAGGTAATCCCAAATTATTAGCCTCATTTATGGTGAACATGCATTACTATGGTGGACTTAGCACATAATTGCATAAATAGTGGGCCCATCCCCGTGTACCTTGTACTCTAGGGATCTCCCCGTATACCATGTACTCTAGGGAGGTGCTAGTCAACATTAAAGCTTTCCCTCTCTAATAGGGAGTTTAATGAACACCACTAGTAACTACATTTCACTTATATTCAGTTATGTTCTTTTATGTTCAAGGCGGTAAATCATCAATTAATAATATATTCACATCCATCAATGTATATCAATTTCATGCAAACAATTACATATACTTAACATCCAGCAAAAACTAGTCATATAATTATATCCACGTACCTTTAATTCTCAGATCTGGATTCCACAAGTCCTAAGTTAGGAGAAGATAATAGATCACCCTGAAATGTAAACAAAACCCTAAGTTACTATGGATTCTCATTATTCCACATTAGGGTTTCTTATTAGGGTTTAGGTCAATTGGGGTGTCACTTAGGATACATACGATTCCGAGTTGGGGTCTGAGATTAGGGTCGTCCAGGTTATTAAAGGACATTTAATATTAGAGTTTTTCATAAATTGTACATAGTGTTCATAATAAGGTGAGAAAAACTAGAAATTAGGGTTCTCCTCAATTATTTAATCAAATATCTTCCTGAGGTAGGATTTCGAGTGCCATGATGATTGGAACACTAATTAGGGTTTAATCTGTTCTCAGGGTAGATTGGAAAAATCAGTAATGACCATTATTACATAATATGTAATTATAAAGGGTTCATTAGGCATGTAGGTCACATTTTCAGAGAAGGAATCAGATCTAAGTCCTGGAATTATTTTATTTAAATAGATTGCATTTTTATGATGAAAATGATATATAGGTTCGATATTTTTCGATATTCCTATCATTTTCTAGGGTTTCTACAATTCTGACCAATCAGGGAAATTCTAAGGAGATAAACGAAAAAAAAGGGTCGCTGGTCTCGCGGATCAGAAGAGGGATCCGGCTACGCGGATCCTCTCCTTAACTCGTGAGCCAACCGCAGTCAACCGGGTCAAAGACGAGGGTAAAAAGACCTAAAGGCCCCTTTTGGGGTTTGCTTGGCGTTACGACGGGTCAGGGAAGGTTAGGGTTTTCATCGGTTCGATTGTTCTGCGACTCGCGCCATGGCTGCGGCGAGGCAACATGGGAGAGCTGGGTTGATCGAAGGTGGAATGTGGTTCCTGGGGTGAGCTGGGCTGTGCCGTCTATTAGGCTGAGTTCAACGACTCACGGCGGTTGTGGGGAAGTCGGGCTCGTCGGAGAAGATGGTCTAAGTGTCGATTTCCGTCCAAAACAGGCTAGCACAGGTCGAAGAGGAAAGTTGTGAGTTACCTTCCCTCAGGCTGGATTGAGGGGTCACGTAGCTCCGTGTGAGGTTCGTGAAGCTCTAGGTCCCCTCCCGGCTGCTCGACGTGCCCTTGACTTCACCGACGATGGCAACCTTGAGCTCCGTTCCAGCGGCTAGTCGACCCAGGGATCGGGGCTTCCGCGGTTCCATCTAAGGGTAGTGATCATCCCGCTAAGGTCCCTTGATGGTGTACCGACGCTCAATTGAAGGGAGGAATCCACCAGAGTGAGAAGAAAGTCGGGGGTCAGGTGAGCAGGGGGTGCTCGAGGTGAGGGAGGTAGGGGCGTATTCTGTTGGAATTAGAGGTAGGGGATGTCGAAAGGAGGGTTGGCGGAGCTCGTGGGAGCATTATATGTGAGAGGTGATGTATAGGGTAAACCCCTAATTCGTGTGTCGCCACCGGTGAGAGCAGCGAGGGAGTCGGGATCTGTTCTCTTTGATCCGAGGATGAGAGGGGGTCAAACTGGGGCTAGACGAGTTCGTCGCGGAGTTTAGAAGAAGTCTGTTGGGTTCAAAATTCAAAACCGGGGGTGAGGTGGTGAGGTAGGCCGAGCCTCATCTCCTGCTACCTCCCCGTCCTTTGTGGGAGGTAGGAGACGAAGTCTCCTCCCTCAGATCAGGGCTTGATCCCCGGATCGCCCAATCCAACGGCTAGGAGGGTGGGGTGAGTTTCTTAGGTAGCGTGACATTTAAATCAACTCCATTTAATAGGAAACTTAGGTCTAGGCTATGTAAAAGGTGATGAATTAGCTCAAAATTAAATTGGTTGTAACTCTTTATTGGTAATTCCGATTGCAACAAAATTCTAGGGGTAGCTTAATGATGTCATTAAGTATCTAAGCTACTCATTTGGAGTCAAAATTCGATTAATGACTATGTCAATTGACTAAATGTCATGATACTTGTATTATTGACTTTATATACCATTATGGATGGTCTTAGGTGAAATTGATAATCCTTATAATCAATTTAGTGAGAGAGATGATTGAGGGCATAATTGGAACAATTAAATTTGTAAGAGAGAGAAACTAAATAATATATATGTAAAAACTCACTCTGTCACAACAAGACCCCTATTGTAAAATATGGCATGTGCGGGTTGTAATCTTTGAACCGTCCATTAGCCGCATCTGTGGCATCTATGTAGACTCGTACGGTGCATAGGAGGCCACATGGACACAAGGACATTTCATTCTCCATTGTAAGATAACCTTATGAAGCATATAATGACACTTTTAATTAGGAGACATGTACAAATTGTACATGAAAAAACTAAGGACGATATCAGAAGAAGAATATAGCACATGTTACGTGAGGGATGAGTTTAAAAGTATTACAGAAATGATGACAAGTACAAAACAAGGTCATCAGGTTTCCCAAATTAAACTATAAATGCTTTCACACAATACATCACCCTCTCGAGCATCGACCTAAGTTATTTGCTGGAGGAAGCTCAATTCGACCCCATTGCCAAGGAGGTCAGTTGGTGAACTGTCTTCTACCACTACTACAGAAATGGCTTATAATGTCACATTTACAGGCATCCGTTGTATACATGAAACCGACACCTAAACCCTACAACGCCAGTTGAATACACAAACCGACATCTATCTGTGAAGAGAGGCCAGACACAAGTATCACTTTTTATTGAGCATTGGTTCCTCAATAAGCAATTGACGCCTAAAATCGACCGCCAAATCCGAATTTTCCAGTGAAAAAAAATTACCTCCAAAATTTAACATACGGCGTCGGTTGTTAACAAATCAACCGACGACTAAAGGTTTTTTGCGAGATACAAATTGGGCCCATTTTTATCGTCAGTTTTCTTGCAATAACCGACGTCGATGTTTTTTCGTGTGTTGTCCCCGCAAAAATGTTCACCCCTCTATGGAATCGGTCTTCTACGACAATCAACGACTGTGGTCATAATTCGAGAACATTTTTTTGTTGGCATATGTAGATAGACGTCAGTTTTTCTAGCTAAAACTGACGAATATCATTGAACATAGGTGTCGATTTATTTGTGGTGATCGACGCCTATTGTTATAAGCATCGGTTGTTTTTAATAACCGACGCCTATTGTAAACTTAATAGCACCCATGTGAAGTAGACTCTTCCCCTTTCTCTCTATTTCATTGCCGACTCTGCTTAGGTCTGGCGATTTGCGTGATTCCTGCCACCGCTCACCGTCGCTGCTGTTGTGCTTGCTGCTATTATTGCTGTTGTGCTCGCCGCTCCCTTCTCCCTGCTCGCCTACTCGTTGCCGCCATCCCTTCTCCCTGCTCGCCTACTCCCTGATCGTCGTCAGTCCCTACTTCCTTCTCCCTACTCACCGTCACCGCTGCTCCCTACTCCCTTCTCACTTCCGCCGCCGTCGCTCATCTTCTTCCTCAAAAGGTACCCTTCTTCCTCCTCTTCTGCTTCTGCACCTATTATCTGCTTCACATTTATTAACACTCCCCCACACATCCTGAGCCCCAAATCTGAACGGTTAATGTAGATTACTGGACTATATGTTCATCATGTGTTGTTGACTCCATATATGATGACAATGCTTGACCTCATTCAGCTCATAATTCTTAACCTAACCCTAATGCAAGTAAGAGATGATGGTACATAGCCTCTTATGTGATTATTATAATGATAGAGTACTTTCTCTCTCTATATTGTGGTAACCCTAAGTTGATGCCACATGAACATCATGTCTTTTAAATAATGTATTATTAAGCTTATGTATCACACATATGATGATGAGCGTGGATGAGGTATGGGGAAATCATGATGTTCTTGCAAGAAACAATGTGAATGGTCTTCCTAATGAGTTTTTTTACAAATATCTATATATTAGGTTAAGGACATGTTTCTGTTGTGACATGAGTTTTTTGCTATGTTGTTATGGCTGTCCATAAGTGTTTTTATAAGAAAACTATGTGTTGAATGGGGTTGTGAACAAGGGACTGGTGTTATGTTTTGTTGGCCTAGAAACCTGCCCAAGATTTACTCATTAGGAGTAAATCTTGGATAGTCCCCGGTTTGGGACTATTCTTGAACACCTAATCTCACTTAGGATGTAAGTGTATAATGTGTATTGGGTTTTCAAGAAAATTTCGACAGCATTTCCCCATTTGTTCTCTAAGTACATATGTACTTGGAGAACAATGGGGAAATGCTGCCAAAATTTTCTTGAAAACCCAATACACATTATACACTTACTAGTGAGATTAGGTGTTCAAGAATGGGATAGGTGGTACACATTTATTATATATAAGACCTTAAACCCTAAAGTTTTAACCATAAACTCTAATCTTTTAACCCTAGACCCTAATCTTGTTCTAATATGTACTTGTTTTCTCTTTGATCATAGAATGGATAGATCATGGATGTCCATTCCAAATCACTGCACCCCATAGTTTATTTTTGGTCTTGATCAATTTATTATATTTTTCGAGGAACATAGGAAACAACCTGGAGATAGGTTCTACTGTCCATGTAGGCATTGCGGTTACAACTTAAAAGTCAGCACTGGTGATGAAATCAAAAGTCATGTCATGTGCAACGGGATTGTACAAGGCTATACAGAATGGCACTGACATGGAGAGATTTCAAACCTGAAATCAGTGGATGTCGATAGCAGTGCTTGTGTGGAAGAAGAAATTGCCTCTGATGACGTAGATGTGAATGAACCAGTTCCAGTAGACATCATTAATGCGATGCTGGATAGTTGTGGGGTAGAGCACACCAATCCACCTCTCATGTTGAGATACCATTATACACAGGTTGTAAGTTTACGAAGCTTAACATTGTGTTGAGATTGTATAAGCTGAAAGCTAACAATAGATGGAGTGACAAAAGCTTCATGTCATTGTTGTCTTTGTTGAAAGAAATTCTTCCTGAAGGAAACGAGCTGCCAATCTCAACATACCGGTTAAAGAAATTGTTGTGCTCAATGGGAATGGAAGCCAAGAAGATACATGCATGCCTGAATGATTATGTATTATTTCAAAAGGACTATGTGGATTTGAAATATTGTCCCAAATGTGGTGCGTCAAGGTATAAATTGATGACTTCGGGGGAGTCCAAAATTGGTTCTCCTACCAAGGTGATGTGGTATCTACCTATAATACCACAGTTTCAATGCTTGTTTACCAATCTGATACATGCGAAGAATTTGAGGTGGCATGCATATGTTAAGAAAAATAATGATGGGATCCTACGACATGCGTCTGATTCCCCACAGTGGAAGAAGATTGATTTATTGTACCCTAAATTCAGTGAAGAAGTCAAGAATCTAAGACTTGGGCTTTGTATAGATGGGATGAATCCATACGGGACATTGAGCAGCCAACATAGCACTTGGCCAGTTATGCTTGTTATATACAATCTTCCTCCCTAGTTGTGTATGAAAAATAAGTATGTTATGTTGTCGTTGTTGATATCGGGCCCTAAACAACTTGGAAATGATATCGATGTTTATCTTGAACCTATGATTGATGACTTGAAGAAACTCTGGGGTGAGGGTGTGATAACCTATGATGCTTCACGAAGAGAGACATTTCATTTGCACGCTATGTTGTTTTGCACTGTGAATGACTTTCCGGCATATGGGAATTTGTCTGGATATAGTGTCAAAGGATCTAAAGTGTGTCCTATATGTGAAGAGAACACTGATTCAATATGACTAAAACACGGTCGCAAGACTATATATCTTGGTCATCGAAGGTTTCTTCCAAAATTCCATCCGTATTGTAGGTTGTGCAAAGCATTCAATGGACGGAATGAGGAACAGAGTGCACCTAAACCTATACTAGGGGAGGATGTTTATGAAAGAGTAAGGGACTTTTCCAATGAATTTGGTAAGAGATCACAATGTACGATGGCCACATGGAGTGAAAAATCTTTATTCAAGAAGAAGTCAATATTTTGGGATCTTCCTTATTAGGGTTCTTTGGTAGTCAGACATTGTATCGATGTCATGCACGTTGAGAAAAATGTTTGTGATAGTGTCATCAGTACTCTGTTGAATATACCAGGTAAGACTAAAGATGGGATAAAATCCAGAATGGACCTAAGTGAAATGGGAATAAGGACAGAATTACTAGAAGTAGTTAGTAGCGATCGGAGAACATACTTACCTCCCACTTGTAACACGTTGTCGAGAAAGGAGAAGAAAGTTTTTTTTAAATGCTTGGTAAATGTTAAGGTGCCACAGGGTTACTCATCCAACATCCGTACATTGGTATCAATGAAAGATTTGAAGTTGATAGGTCTTAAATCTCATCATTGTCACACTCTAATGCAAAAAATATTGCCCGTGGCAATTTGATCTATATTTCCAAAGCATGTAAGGTTTGCAATCACCAAACTTTGTTTTTTTTTCAACAGTCTGTGCAGCAAAGTTATTGACCCTAATACTCTCGATAAATTGCAAGGAGAAGTGGTTGTTACCCTATGTCAGCTTGAGATGTATTTTTCTCCTTCGTTCTTTGATATCCTGGGACATCTTGTTGTCCACTTGACTGGGGAAGTGAAAATATTGGGACCAGTTGTGATGACCCTAAATTTCAAGTTTCTGAAACCTAAGGTAGAATTTGAGGACCACAAATTCTATGTTGATTGTTGATACCAAATTGATGAGTTGGCTATCCAATGATGAACTCCAAACACAACTAGGGGTTGATTGGAGATATGATGTATGATTTTGACATATTGAGTTCAATTTTGATGGACGACTTTTGCTAACTAATTAAATGTTTATGAGATTAAACATCCATCTAGTGATATGTTTGGATTTGAATATTATATAGTGAACTTTTGGATATAGATAACGACCATACTAATTGGATTGAACTTGTTTGACGAATAATTGAGGATTGATTGATCGATATTCAAGGTTTTCACAACTATTTCTATGTTTATGGAAGAATTATTTGATAGCACAATCAAGAATTGTGGTATCAAACTTGTCGAGAAATTAGATTACTTTCAAAGGAGCCGATGCTTACATTTTTATATCATGTTTTAGCTACTTGAAAGATATCTAGACTTGAATATTGTAGATCGAATGCATGAAGTATGATTGATTTATATGAGTCTTTTTTTACCATACTACAAACCAAGGCACAAATATTTGTAGACGTCTATTAACTAAAGTTGCGAGGACATGGTATGACTTTAGAGGAGGTTGAACCATCTTGACCTCGTCTTCCACCTCCGCAAGAAGGGAGCATCTAAAATGACTCTAAAAGGAAATATCTGTAACGAGACTCACCTAAAATCTCAGATCTAATCATAAGTTCTAGTTATTGAAAATGCAACACACGGTTTATGAGATACAGATGAACTGAACGGCCCCTGGATTTGAGTATATGGGCAAGGCGAGGGAGTTTAACCCCGACCTTCTAATCCTCTCTTCATTTCTAATCCTATCCAAAAATCACAAGACCTACATGGAGGTGTATAGTTGAAGGAGATTTGACTGACAAAACCATGGCCGAGCTCACCACCATATGCCAGATATGCTGACCTCAGGGACCGCTTAGCAGACATCCCTACTACCTGTGAAGACCAGCATCAGGGTGCAACACAGGAGGCGGAGCTCCCTGAGACATTAGTAAGATGAACAAAGCTATAACGCCAGACAACCATGGGGGTTATGAACTCTAGGATTCTCAGTGCTGCTCATTGATTGTGGCAGCCTATATGGGGAAGATGATGGGCGTCAAGTACAGCCCATGCGGAAATTGTAGAATGCTCTGATACCCTAAACCATCGTGAATGTGATGGTTGCTGGAGGATGATTCCTTCTCCCCCTTCCCCACCATCACCGTGGCGATGCCAGGCATCATCATAGAGTCTATGAGTGAGAGCCAACTCTGGGCAACCCCACCATGGATGGACGACACACAACCAAACAGGAAATAGAAGGAAAAGAACGCAATTTGGGGATCGCGAAGACAGAGAAATGAGAGGAGGTGACCCATTCAGAGGTTCTAAGCACACATGCAGGGGACAAAAGGCCCTGTCCTTGGCTCACGTTGGCCAACAAGAAGGCACAACAGTGGCGATTTCACGCCCAGGTCAGGACACACATGACATAGTCACGAGAGAGGAGTCGGGGACGGCTTGCTGTTGGGGAGATCTTGATGGAGGTGTTTCCGATCAGGAACATGTCAAGTTTTCCCCTTCTCCAGTCTTAGTGGAATGGGAAACTTGGGGATAGATCCCACATTGAGCTTGGTTGCCCGATCCTGAGTCAAAGGTACCTCCTTGGACCTTAAAACACTGATCCCAACATCTAATGTCAACTTGTTCCCCCTTCCCTCACCCTCCACAGCGGCAGATGTGGAAGATCCATCTATACTCCGAGTTTCAGAGCCCGTCGAGGCACACCTAGGGACCGAAGCTTCACTGAGATGAGTGGGGAACCTTATGGAGCTAGTACCTCGAAGATTTTTGGTGGGGAGAGCGATGGATTGCTAACCAGAAGAGAGATCCCATCAACGACGATATAGATAACGACCATACTAATTGGATTGAACTTGTTTGACGAATAATTGAGGATTGATTGATCGATATTCAAGGTTTTCACAACTATTTCTATGTTTATGGAAGAATTATTTGATAGCACAATCAAGAATTGTGGTATCAAACTTGTCGAGAAATTAGATTACTTTCAAAGGAGCCGATGCTTACATTTTTATATCATGTTTTAGCTACTTGAAAGATATCTAGACTTGAATATTGTAGATCGAATGCATGAAGTATGATTGATTTATATGAGTCTTTTTTTACCATACTACAAACCAAGGCACAAATATTTGTAGACGTCTATTAACTAAAGTTGCGAGGACATGGTATGACTTTAGAGGAGGTTGAACCATCTTGACCTCGTCTTCCACCTCCGCAAGAAGGGAGCATCTAAAATGACTCTAAAAGGAAATATCTGTAACGAGACTCACCTAAAATCTCAGATCTAATCATAAGTTCTAGTTATTGAAAATGCAACACACGGTTTATGAGATACAGATGAACTGAACGGCCCCTGGCTTTGAGTATATGGGCAAGGCGAGGGAGTTTAACCCCGACCTTCTAATCCTCTCTTCATTTCTAATCCTATCCAAAAACCACAAGACCTACATGGAGGTGTATAGTTGAAGGAGATTTGACTGACAAAACCATGGCCGAGCTCACCACCATATGCCAGATATGCTGACCTCAGGGACCGCTTAGCAGACATCCCTACTACCTGTGAAGACCAGCATCAGGGTGCAACACAGGAGGCGGAGCTCCCTGAGACATTAGTAAGATGAACAAAGCTATAACGCCAGACAACCATGGGGGTTATGAACTCTAGGATTCTCAGTGCTGCTCATTGATTGTGGCAGCCTATATGGGGAAGATGATGGGCGTCAAGTACAGCCCATGCGGAAATTGTAGAATGCTCTGATACCCTAAGCCATCGTGAATGTGATGGTTGCTGGAGGATGATTCCTTCTCCCCCTTCCCCACCATCACCGTGGCGATGCCAGGCATCATCATAGAGTCTATGAGTGAGAGCCAACTCTGGGCAACCCCACCATGGATGGACGACACACAACCAAACAGGAAATAGAAGGAAAAGAATGCAATTTGGGGATCGCGAAGACAGAGAAATGAGAGGAGGTGACCCATTCAGAGGTTCTAAGCACACATGCAGGGGACAAAAGGCCCTGTCCTTGGCTCACGTTGGCCAACAAGAAGGCACAACAGTGGCGATTTCACGCCCAGGTCAGGACACACATGACATAGTCACGAGAGAGGAGTCGGGGACGGCTTGCTGTTGGGGAGATCTTGATGGAGGTGTTTCCGATCAGGAACATGTCAAGTTTTCCCCTTCTCCAGTCTTAGTGGAATGGGAAACTTGGGGATAGATCCCACATTGAGCTTGGTTGCCCGATCCTGAGTCAAAGGTACCTCCTTGGACCTTAAAACACTGATCCCAACATCTAATGTCAACTTGTTCCCCCTTCCCTCACCCTCCACAGCGGCAGATGTGGAAGATCCATCTATACTCCGAGTTTCAGAGCCCGTCGAGGCACACCTAGGGACCGAAGCTTCACTGAGATGAGTGGGGAACCTTATGGAGCTAGTACCTCGAAGAGTTTTGGTGGGGAGAGCGATGGATTGCTAACCAGAAGAGAGATCCCATCAACGACCCTCTCCTGCGCATCGCATAGAGACAGAGAAAGGGAGGATGAGGTCAGGACTGGGTCTTCATCCTCAGTTCAGCCGCTAAACTGACCAGTCCGACCCAGGCCTACTTAGAGCATGACCAGAGGGGTTGGGCCAGCTACCGTGGCCGAATCAATGACTGCCAGTGGGACCCACACTCAAGTTAATTCCTTTTAAGTTATCAAAACTATACCATATCTCAGAACTGTGATTAAAAACAAATCCCTTGGAAAAATAATTCCCCAAAAATATCATTAGACTCACAAAATGCCCTCTTTCTTATGAAACTCCTAGATCAGACCCTTGAACCACTTTCAGTGATGACATTTAATTTAGAGTATGATGCTCCTTTTAACTGTTTATTGAAAGAAATAATTAATATCAAGTTGAGATTAATTCTCAAAAAACTCTCCTAGAATCCTAATGATGATTTGAACTCATATTTGCACTCTGATCTGAGTAATATACCTAAATAATAGGTCATTTTCCATTAATGACTATTTAGATTCTTTTGATCCCATTTTAATTTTAGAAAATAGACTAAGCATCCAAAAATTATGAAATTTGAACTAGACCCCTAGAATGACCTCCTAATAAGTAGAAAAATATCAGATACAAGATCCAAGTTGTTTGAACCAAGATTTGGAAAAACCCTAATTTGGACCTAAAATTACCAAGAATATGATGTACATATATTAATGATCATTAATTTTTATTACTCAGGCGATGGACAGATATGTAGATGATCAAGGATAAGTCAAGAATCTCTGAACTCAGTTACATGGTCTTATTAAGTATAAGACTAGTTTTCCTTGGTTGCTTATGATATGGTGTATCTTGTGTGAAACTACTTGATTATGCCTTGTTGGGTGAACTATTATACTATACGCTTCGCCAAAACTTAATGAAACATAAAAGGACATTGTGATGAGTTGTAGCTACTAGTGCACATGGCCCAATATGGATGTATGTTTCCTAACATGGATGTATGATTAATTTCCCATGTTAGATGTATGGTGAAATAATTTTTCCCATACTGGATGTATGAGAAGTGCTTATAAAATTGTAGTACAACTACATCTAATGAAATGTATAAAAGAGGTCCACCTTAAATATTGTTTTCATTTTCTTTTCTTCATTCTTCAAGTATTTTAAATATTCCAACATAGTATAGTATCTTTCAACGACGTACCAACTTAATGTTAATTCGTTGTTTCACGTATGTTTTAGGTTTAGAGTTAGCATGGGAGAATAGATGGGAAGTGAGCAGTTGTATAAGTTGTACCTATTGTATAGATCCTAGTTAGCATACATGTTTAGACTTGTAAAATTTCTCTTTTCAATATATAAATGTAGGTTGTTACAATTTATGTTGTAAAGAAACATGTTTATGGTTGAGAAATGTTATGGTGTATGTTATGGTTGTATGTTCATGTATGCATATGTATGCTTCTGCATGGCTCTATGATACGATTGCCTAACGTTTTCAGATTCATCCTTCTCGGGCCTTCTAAGTCTTGAGATAGAAAAATATGGGGACGTTACAGTTGGTATCAGAGCATGAACAATAGCTACACCTGACAATTTCTCACCATGAAACATAAACTAAATTTCACCTTTCACTTAAACCCTAGAAACTTAGTAAGTTGTTCTATAGGAATAAGGTTTGACTTAGCCTCTAAGTTAGAACCTAGATGTTCGAGAACTAGGTTTAGACAAGTGTGTGAGACCCTTTCCATATAGAGCTCATATGTATTGGGTAGCTACACTAGTCTACATCATGTTCTCACCATTTCACTAGGTAACATGGAATTGGACTATCTACTATGTATGGGACACTCATTTTGCTGATTTGGTTTTATTTTCCAATCGGCTCGAGCCTCGATGATTTTCTCTGACGTCCTCTTTCTCAGATAAAAACTATATAATATTTGATTATATATATATGTAAATATAAAATGTGTCCCTCACACTGGAGAGTAGTTAGTGTTCATGTAACCTAAGTGAAAGGGAGTGACATCAATCTAGAAGAGAGAGTAGACTAGATTAGATGTATAGAGTCTTATCAAGATATGTGATACATAGAGTAGATGATAGAATGATAGTTGAAATAAGCATGTGCAATCTTATCTAAGTTTGAACTGTGATGGTATAAGTTTCCTTATATAGGTTTAAGTTGAATACTTGTTGAATCCAATTTTGGAGAAATTAAGAAAAATCTTGATGATGAAAGTATCTTCCCTTTTCTTACTTAAGATGACCTAAGTTAAGATACAGTTGAATATGCATGAGCCTCAAGCTCTTTTACAAAGGAGGACCTCCAGTGTTAGGACAAGATACGTGGTGAACTCTAGAGAGAGTGAGACCCATAAGGAGAGGGTCATAGGACCTATCCTACAATATATGAAAAAAATGAGATATATGTGAAATGATGTGTCCTAAGCTGGGTTACTCCTAAGTAGATTAGTTGAGTCCTTTTGCATGATTCAATCCTATATATGAGAGTTTGATAAAAAAAGGGTAGGAAACTCTTAATAAGAAAGTCAATACTTTTGATTGAGTTAGGACCATGCTTGAGTGACATATATTTGTGAATCTCATCATTAGTTGTGAGTGAGGCGACATATGAACTATAGCTCAAAGAGTAAAGTGCCTTGTGCATAAGATACTCATAAATGTCGTTCCTTCCAATTCTCTTTCTTAATATATGATGCAAGAAACCTCACTTGAGTTATAAAGATGATTTATATTTAAGAAGTCACTCATAGAAGCTAGACCTATTCTATATCCCCTCCCTACATCATAGATATAATATCCATGTTTGAAATCATATTAAGATGAACTTAGTGTATTCTCTTTCCCTTCACATCATTAGTGAAAGATATAAGTTTGAAATCATGATCTTGGAATAAAGATACCTTTCGATCATATATTACATGATCATAAATCGTAGTTCTTAACCTCAATCCTCCTCAATCTATGCTTATAAGTTTGAGGATAACTCTCACAGAATAGGGTGAAACCCTAAAATGCAAAGATGAAGATCAATTCCCTCTAATGATGAAATCATAATACTATGGTGATAATAAACGACACTAATGATGTTAAGTGCTAACATTGTATTAAATTATGCTTTGATATCGCCTTACATGAGTTAGTGGGGTGAAAGGTAAAACCTTGAATATACCACCTTAAATTCATGTGTATGAATAAAATTCTTATTTGTAAGGGATTATGAGGATGTAAATTCAAAAATATAAGAACTTCATATGATGACTAAGACACTAAGTGATGATATGATTCCTTAAAAAAATGATGCTTTCATCTATATACGGTGGGGTGGGTACACCCTAAATGCTCTAAATCCTAAGATGATAAATTGGAGAGCATGTGGTGCTATGGTAGCATTGGAACCTTAAAAAAATGGTGTCCTAAAGGATTTGGAGACTCCTTCAGATCACCTTAAGTATGAGATTAGTTGAATTTTGAGGATGAAATTCCATATAAGGTAGGGTGAATTTGATGGCCCTGAATTTTAGGTTTCTGAAACCTAAGGTAGCATTTGAGGACCACGAATTCTATGTTGATCGTTGATGCCAAATTGATGAGTTGGATATCCAATGATGAACTCTAAACACAACTAGGGGTTGATTGGAGATATGATGTATGGTTTTGACATCTAATTGAGTTTAATTTTTATGGAAAACTTTTGCTAACTAATTAAATGTTTATGAGATTAAACATCCATCTAGTGATATGTTTGGATTTGAATATTATATAGTGAACTTTTGGATATAGATAACGACCATACTAATTGGATTGAACTTGTTTGATGAATAATTGAGGATTGATTGATCGATATTCAAGGTTTTCACAACTATTTCTAAGTTTATGGAAGAATTATTTGATAGCACGATCAAGAATTGTGGTATCAAACTTGTCGAGAAATTAGATTACTTTCAAAGGAGCCAATGCTTACATTTTTATATCATATGTTTTATCTACTTGAAAGATATCTATACTTGAATATTGTAGATCGAATGCATGAAGTATGATTGATTTATATGAGTTTTTTTTACCATACTACAAACCAAGGCACAAATATTTGTAGATGTCTATTAAATGAAGTTGTGGGGACATGCTATGAATTTAGAGGAGGTTGAACCATCTTGACCTTGTCTTCCACCTCCGCAAGAAGGGAGCATCTAAACTGACTCTAAAAGGAAATATATCTAATGAGACTCACCCAAAAAATATGATCTAATCATAAGTTCCAGTTATTGAAAATGCAACACATGGTTTAGGAGATACAGATGAACCAATCGACCCCTGGCTTTGAGGATATGGGCAAGGTGAGGGAGTTTAACCCCGACCTTATACTCCTCTCTTCATTGCTAATCCTATCCAAAAACCACAAGACCTGCATGGAGGTGTATAGAGTCACCAGTCTAAGGAGATCTGACTGACAAAACCATGGTCGAGCTCACCACCATCAGCCAGATATGCCGACCTCAGGGACCGCTTAGTAGGCATCCCTACTGCCTATGAAGACCAGCATTAAGGTGCAACATAGGAAATAGAGCTCTCTGAGACATTACGAAGATGAACAAAGCTATAATGCCAGACAACCACGGGGGTTATGAGCACTAGTAGTCCTAGTGCTGTTCATTGATTGCGGCAGCCTATATGGGGAAGATGATGGGCATCGAGTACAACCCATGCGGAAATTGCATAATGCTCCAATACCCTGGGCCATCGTGAATGTGATGGTTGTTGGAGGATGATTCCCTCTCCCTCTTCCCCTCCATCACTGTGGTGATGCCAGGCATCAACATAGAGTCTGTGAGTGAGAGCCAACTCTGGGCAACCCCACCATGGCCAGACGGCGCACAGCCAGATGGGAAGAAGAAGGAAAAGAATGTGATTTGGGGATTGCGAAGAGAGAGAAATGAGAGGAGGTGACCCATTCGGAGCTTCCAAGCACACCTGCAGGGGACGGAAGGCCCTATCCTTAGCTCGCACTGGCCAACAAGAAGGCACGACAGTGGCGATTTCATGCCTAGGTTAGGACACACATGACAGAGTTGTGAGAGAGGAGTTGGGGACATCTTGCTGTTGGGGCGATCTTAATGGAGGTGTTGCCGATCAGGAACATGTCAAGTTTTCCCCTTCTCCAGTTTTGGTGGCACAGGAAACTTGGGGACAAATCCCAGATTGAGCTTGGTTGCCCGATCTTGAGTCGAAGGTACCTCCTTGTACCTCAAAACGCTTGATCCCGACATCCAATGTCGAGTTGTTCCCCCTTCCCTCACCCACCACAGCGACAGATGCGGCGGATCCATCTAGACTCTGAGTTTTGGAGCCCGTCAAGGCACACCTAGGAACTAAAGCTTCACTGAGTTGATGAGTGGGGAACCTTATGGAGCTAGTACTTGGAAGCGTTTTGGTGGGGAGAGTGATGGATTTATCACCGGAAGAGAGATCCCATTGGCGACCCTATCATGTGTGTCGAGTAGAGACAGATAAAGGGAGGACGAGGTCGAGATCGGGTCTTCATCCTCGATTCAACTGCTAAACTGACCAGTCTGACCCAAGCCTACTTAGAGCCTGACCAGAGGGGTTGGGCCAGCTACCGTGGCTGAATCAATGACTGCCACGTCATGCAGTGGGACCTACACTCAAGGTAATTCCTTTTAAGTTCTCAAAAATATACCATATCTCATAAATGTGATTAAAAACAAATCCCTTGGCTAAATAATTCCCACAAAATATCATTAGACTAAAAAAAATGCCCTCTTTCTTATGAAACTCCTAGATCAGACCCTTGAACCATTTTCAATGATGATATTTAATTTAGAGTATAATGTTCCTTTTAACAGTTTATTGAATGAAATAATTAATATCCAGTTGAGATTAATTCTCAAAAAATTCTCGTAGATTCCTAATGATGATTTGAACTCATCTTTGCACTCTGATCTGAGTAATATACCTAAATAATAGGTCATTTTCCATTAATGACTATTTAGATGCTTTTAATCCCATTTTAATTTTAGAAAATAGACTAAGCTTCATAAAACTATGAAATCTGAACTAGACCCCTAGAATGACCTCCTAATCAGTAGAAAAATATCAGATACAAGATCCAAGTTGTTTGAACCTAGATTTGGCAAAATCCTAATTTGGACCTAAAATTTACTAAGAATATGATGTACATATATTAATGATCATTAATTTTTATTACTCAGGAGATGGCAAGATATTTAGATGATCTAGGATAAGTCAGGAATCTCTAACCTCAGGTACGTGGTCTTATTAAGTATAAGACTAGTTTTGCTTGGTTGCTTATGATATGGTGTATCTTGTGTGAAACTACTTGCTTATGCCTTGTTGGTTGAGCTACTATACTATACGCTTCGCCAAAACTCAATGAAACATAAAAGGGCATTGTGATGAGTTGTAGCTACTAGTACACATGACCCAGTATGGATGTATGTTGCCTAACATAGATGTATGATGAATTTCCCATGTTAGATGTATGATGAAATAATTTTTCCCATAATGGATGTATGAGAAGTGCTTATAAAATTGTAGTACAAGTACATCTAATGAAATGTATAAAAGAGGTGTTTACCTGATTCTCCACCTTAAATAATGTTTTCATTTTCTTTTCTTCTTTCTTCAAGTATTTTAAATATGCCAGCATAGTATAGTATCTTTCAACCACATACCAATTTTATGTTGATTTGTTGTTTCACGTATGTTTTAGGTTCAGAGCTAGCATGAGAGAATAGATGGGAAGTGAGAAGTTGTATAGGTTGTACCTATTGTATAGATCCTAGTTAGCATACATGTTCAGACTTATAAAATTTCTCTTTTCAATATATAAGTGTAGGTTGTAACAATTTATGTTGTAAAGAAACATGTTTATTATTGAGAAATGTTATGCTGTATGTTATGGTTGTATGTTCATGTATGTGTATGTATGCTTCTGCATGGCTCTTTGATATGATTGCCTAACATTTTTGGATTCGTCCTTCTCGGGCCTAAGTCTCGAGATGGAAAAATCTGGGGACGTTACGCCAGTTTTCTTGTGTAACATACCAAATCTCAAACCCTACCCTAGAAGTTTAACCTTTTGGTATTAAGCCAAACAAGGTTGAGGTTAGAGTGATCCTAATAATCTAATTCATGAATAATGTAATCTAACATGTCATATGATTCATTTGGAAATAATTAGATGATAAATAACTTAATTGGATGCATAATGTTGTTAATGGGCCTCTAAGGGGCCAGATGACAAAACCCATGTAAGAAATTCTTAAAACTGGAAATAAACTCCAAATTCGTAATCTATACATAAAAATAAGCTTACATGTCAATTTTCATTTAATTTGGACAATCTTGAATTAATATGGTTATTTAGGAGAGAGAAATTGCCTAAAAGGTGTAATTAATAAATAAAAATAATAAATGACTCCAAAAAAAGGAAAATAATCTTAGATTCGTAATCTACATAATAAATATAGCCTTTGGGTAAATTTTTATCCAATTTGGAGAAAGTTTGCTTAAAAGGTAAAATCATGAGAGAGAAAGTATGTAGAACCTTCAAAATATTAAATAAATACTCAAACAAATCCAATATGTAAAATTGATGTCAAATTCGTAATCAACATGTTAAGTATCACTTGTGTGTCAAGTTTCATAAAATTTGGATAATCCTAATGCCATTAATGAAGGAGGAAAGAGAAAATCTGGTTTGATTTATTTAACCCACTAAAAGTTTTCAAAAGGAAAATCTAATTTTATATTCAGAATCTACATGCTTTAATTAGCCTCTGTGCAAAATCTCATTTAATTTGGAATTTGTTTGCACCCTCGAAAGAGGAGAGAGAAAAAGGAACATAAATAGGTGTACACTTTAATCGAATTGGTTAGGAAAATGATTTTCCTTTAATTTCCTTGTCATGCGGGTTATCTTTACACGACTTCTTTCGACCGTCTGATTCCATATCTAACGGCAATGAAGTCATCTCCTACCTTGAGTAGGAGACTGACTCGTGATGTACAATAAACCCAGATTTGTCGTCGACTTTTCTTGCTGCTCAGAACACGATTCTTTGAGATTTCAATTTCTTTGTTTTCCTTGCCCTTTTCCGTGCTGGCCAAGCCCTTATATATTGGGGTTTGTCGCTCCAATCTCTGGGTTGGCTAGGAGGGTCTCGTCGCTCCCTTGTTTCCTATCTTCTCCACTTTTTCTCGCCTCTTCAGTCTTTTGGATTCAACTTGTTCTCTCCGTGATCTCGTGCGGGACTTTACCTACCTTCTCGCGGTCCCAGTTCATTGGCTTTATCTTCAGCGGGTGTTTTCCCTTGCCCGATCGAAGTCCGGTGAGGCCCTGGGCTCGGGATGACGTCTTGGCTCTTCCCAGTGTCCTTGGGTGATTGCTAAACTTTCTATGAGTTGCCTTTGTGGTGTGTGACCCTCCAATTAGTTTGGCTATGCAGGTATGTCGTTTTCCCTCTTTTTCACCTTCTCCGTAGGGCTTTCTGGCATTAACATGGTGATGGTCATTTCTTCTACAAGTTTTGGTTCTTCGAGTTCATTGGGGCACGAGGAGGATGATGAGAACCCCCATTACCTTCATTTCTTTGTGAATTGCCGTGTTGATTCTCACCCAGAGCTGTTGCTGCTTTTGTCGTTGTTTCTGCAAAATGAAGAAGATGACCTGTGCTACTTTGTCTGCCTTACCCTCATTTCTTCCTCGTTTCTATTTTTCTCATTTAGGGTAAAACCGTCTTTGTGCCTCACGTTTCCTTTTCTATGGGGCAAGTCAAACGAGCCTTTCACCCGCTGACCCAGCCATTCATGATTGGGCCATGTCAGCAGGGCCCAGTCTCTTTTCTCTCTCGCCCTTGATTTGCTGAGTTGGCTTTTCTGAAGTTTCCTATTGGCGGATTTTGTAAAATTAATAACTAATACTACACTGATCAAAAAAATATGCATAAATACTCGTTGGATTCAGAAAAATGTAAGCATTCTTTTGGTATTAGTTTTGTCGCCTGAATATAATGTTTTAAAGGGGTGAATTAATGGATCTAATTAAATAAGATAATAACTTGTATAATTCATAACTAAATATATAAAAGTCAGAAAAATATAATAAAATGTGTTTTGAACTCAAAAAAATATAATATAAAATATGGCATGGTTTTGATAACCAAATTCACACATTAATAAAAAGGTCTTATTAGGGTTTTGTATAATTAATGGAAACCTAACCCTAATTCCACATATATTCTAATAGGTGCTTTGGAAGCCTAGGCTTGGATCTAGAAGTGGCTTAGGATCATTTGAATCTGATGTTGAGGTATGTTGTATCCCCTATTCATCCATATTGAGCAATTCACCTACTTTATCATTCTTTTACATTTTGGCCTACACAATATGTTTTGATACCATGGTTCGTGTGAACTATCTTGATTGTTATGAACTTGGATATTTTATTGATATTGTATCTTGTGTTGTGGTGCATGTTGGTCTCTTTTATCATTATGTTCCATTTTGAAGTGGATGTTATATGTTTGTGTTGTCCATTGTGTGATGGCAACCTTGATAAATCTGACTATACTTCTCTACTTGCCTCTACATTTAACATGCTATGTGATTCAGTAGCACTAGAGTATTTTAAGTGCATTGGTTTTGTTTATAGAAGATGTGATATTTCCTACTCTTTTTGGGAGGGAAAGGAACCTCGTACCCAGGGAAAGATGTGTGTCTTGACCCACTTTATATATATTTGGGAGTTTGGCGGCGAGTCATTCTCTATCAAGTTTTCAAGGATGTGAAGCCTTGGCCGCCTTTGTGTTTATATTTTTCTAGGACTATGTTTATCTCACATGCATGCAGGATATTGATTGTAGGGTGTGTGCCCTACTCTCTTTATGTTCCAGTATTTCACTAACTTTATTTTTTTTTTAATTATGGCAAGTATCCTCTTTTTATATGTGTTGTGATCTTATTCTTTTATGCCCGATTGGGTAGTCCTTATCTCTTGCATGGGAAGCCTTTTATTTTGATGTCCCTTATTCTTTATAAATTGCTCAATTTGCTTTTTAGTATGCACATACCAGCCTTTGCTGATGTCTCCTGTTGTTTCTCTTTTACTGGGGTATGCTTCCAACCCTAGGTGAAGGATGTGGTGGACTTGGCATGTTCACCTGGACTTAGTCTATGATGATGAAGGTTGGAGGCAATATTGAGGTGGTTTAGATTTCCTCTACATGGATCCTTATGATGTAAGTTTATAACCCTTTGTTTTATAATTGAATAGTCAAATATTTTATTCCGCTTCTATACTTTGGTCTTTTGTTACCATTATATAAAGATTTGAAAAATTTACACCCACTCCAACATACCTTCTGAGTGTGTTTGGACTGGAGGTTTTATTGTTCAAATTTTTAGTAGAGAAGTGGCTTCACTTCTTTACAACATGGTATCAGAGCCCATGGTAGTCGGAATAGATTATTTCAATTTTGTCTCTCTTTAGAACCCTTGACTTTTCTGGATAGATCTTAGTGAGATGTTGACCCTAGATTTGATCTATGATGATCTTCTTATGCAATGAGGTTTGTTTTGAGGATGAGATTAGGTTATGAGGAAGTATTCATATGGAAACATTGTGACTTGGTTTTCGTATTGATTTTGTGTCGGCATATGTTGGTTTTACCTCGCAGAGTTTTCATCTACAAAAATTATTTTCATTACACTACTATATGTACAAAAAAAATTTGGATTTCTCAAAGTTTTCTTTAACTAAGTCACAATGAAAAGAAACTATAGTTTGAGTAGAATCTAACCCTAGTTTTGTGACTAGGATTGATATAATGGTATAGATGACCTACCCTATGACTTTTTGGATGTTCATGTAGGGTTGATAGGTTAGAGACACATGGACCTAAAATCTCAACCCTAGATGGTGGCTTTTAGCTGGATACATGAGAAACACAAATCTCTAAATACTTTCATAATAAGAGATGTGGGTAGATCTAAAAATATGTTTAGTTTGACTTATTAGGTTGAACCTTTTAAGGGGTGGAGAATAGTTGGTTGTTGATGTTTTGATCTATAGATTTCGAGGACGAAATCTTTTTAAGGGGTGGAGTGTTGTAACATACCAAATCTCGAACCCTACCCTAGAAGTTTAACCTTTTGGTCTTAAGCCAAACAAGGTTGAGGTTAGAGTGATCCTAATAATCTAATTCATGAATAATGTAATCTAACATGTCATATAATTCATATGGAAATAATTAGATGATAAATAACTTAATTGGATGCATAATGTTGTTAATGGGCCTCTAAGGGGCCAGATGACCAAACCCATGTAAGAAATTCTTAAAAGTGGAAATAAACTCCAAATTCGTAATCTATACATAAAAATAAGCTTACATGTCAATTTTCATTTAATTTGGACAATCTTGAATTAATATGGTTATTTAGGAGAGAGAAATTGCCTAAAAGGTGTAATTAATAAATAAAAATAATAAATGACTCCAAAAAAAGGAAAATAATCTTAGATTCATAATCTACATAATAAATATAGCCTTTGGGTAAATTTTATCCAATTTGGAGAAAGTTTGCTTAAAAGGTAAAATCAGGAGAGAGAAAGTGTGTAGAACCTTCAAAATATTAAATAAATACTCAAACAACTCCAATATGTAAAATTTATGGCAAATTCGTAATCAACATGTTAAGTATGACTTGTGTGTCAAGTTTCATAAAATTTGGATAATCCTAATGCCATTAATGAAGGAGGAAAAAGAAAATATGGTTTGATTTATTTAACCCACTAAAAGTTTTCAAAAGGCAAATCTAATTTTATATTCGGAATCTACATGCTTTAATTAGCCTATGTGCAAAATATCATTTAATTTGGAATTCGTTTGCACCCTCGAAAGAGGAGAGAGAAAAAGGAACATAAATAGGTATACACTTCAATCGAATTGGTTTGGAAAATGATTTTCCTTTAATTTCCTTGTCACGCGGGTTATCTTTACACGAATTCTTTCGACCGTCTAATTCCATATCTAACGACAATGAAGTCATCTCCTACCTTGAGTAGGAGATTGACTCGTGATGTACAGTAAACCCAGATTTGTCGCCGGCTTTTCTTACTGCTCAGAACACGATTCTTTGAGATTTCAATTTCTTTGTTTTCCTTGCCCTTTTCCGTGCTGGCCAAGCCTTTATATATTGGGGTTTGTCGCTCCAATATCTGGGTCAGCTAGGAGGGTCTCGTCGCTCCCCTATTTCCTATCTTCTCCACTTTTTCTCGCCTCTTCAGTCTTTTGGATTCAACTTGTGCTCTCGGTGATCTCGTGCGGTACTTTACCTACCTTCTCGCGGTCCCAGTTCGTTGGCTTTATCTTCAGTGGGTGTTTTCCCTTGCCCGATCGGAGTCCGGTGAGCCCCTGGGCTCGGGATGGCGTCTCGGGTCTTCCTAGTGTCCTTGGGTGATTTCTAAACTTTCTATGAGTCGCCTTTGTGGTGTGTGACCCTCCAATTAGTTTGGCTACGCAGGTATGCCGTTTCCCCTCTTTTTCTCCTTCTCCACAGGGCTTTCTGGCATTAACATGGTGATGGTCATTTCTTCTGCAAGTTTTGGTTCTTCGAGTTCATTGGGGCACGAGGAGGACGATGAGAACCCCCATTACCTTCATTTCTTTGTGAGTTGCCATGTTGATTCTCGCCCAGAGCTGCTGCTGCTTTTGTCGTTGTTTCTGCAAAACGAAGAAGATGACATGTGCTACTTTGTCTGCCTTACCCTAGTTTCTTCCTCGTTTCTATTTTTCTCATTAGGGGTAAAACCGTCTTTGTGCCTCACATTTCCTTTTCTATGGGGCAAGTCAAATGAGCCTTTGACACGCTGACCCGGCCATTCATGATTGGGCCATGTCAGCAGGGCCCGGTCTCGTCTCTCTCTCGCCCTTGATTTGCTAAGTTGGCTTTTCTGAAGTTTCCTATTGGTGGATTTTGTAAAATTAATAACAAATACTACACTGATCAGAAAAATATGCATAAATACTCGTTGGATTCAGAAAAATGTAAGCTTTCTTTTGGGATTAGTTTTGTTGCTTGAATCTAAATTTTTAAAGGGGTGAATTAATGGATCTAATTAAATAAGATAATAACTTGTATAATTCATAACTAAATATATAAAAGTCAAAAAAATATAATAAAATATGTTTTGAACTCAGAAAAATATAACATAAAATATGGCATGGTTTTGATAACCAAATTCACACATTAATAAAAAGGTGTTATTAGGGTTTTGTATAATTAATGGAAACCTAACCCTAATTCCACATATATTCTAATAGGTGCTTTGGAAGCCTAGGATTGGACCAAGAAGTGGCTTTGGATCATTTGAATCTGATGTTGAGGTATGTGGTATCCCCTATTCATCCATATTGAGCAATTCACCTACTTTATCATTCTTTTGCATTTTGGCCTACACAATATGTTTTGATACCATGGTCCGTGTGAACTATCTTGATTGTTATGAACTTGGATATTTTTTTGATATCGTATCTTGTGTTGTGGTGCATGTTGGTCTCTTTTATCGTTATGTGCCACTTTGAGGTGGATGTTATATGTTTGTGTTGTCCATTGTGTGATGGCAACCTTGATAAATCTGACTATACTTCTCTACTTGCCTCTACATTTAACATGCTATGTGATTCAGTTGCACTAGAGTAGTGTAAGTGCATTGGTTTTGTTTATAGCATATGTGTTATTTCCTGCTCTTTTTGGGATGGCAAGGAACCTCATACCCAGGGAAAGATGTGTGTCTTGACCCGCTTTATATATATTTGGGAGTTTGGCGGTGAGTCATTCTCTATCAGGTTTTCAAGGATGTGAATCCTTGGCCGCCTTTGTGTTTATATTTTTCTAGGACTATGTTTATCTCACATGTATGCAGGATATTGATTGTGGGGTGTGTGCCCAACTCTCTTTATATGCCAGTATTTCACAAACTTTATTGTTGTTTTGATTATGGCAAGTATCTTCTTTTTATATGTGTTGTGATCTTATTCTTTTATGCCTGATTGGGTAGTCATTATCTCTTGCATGGGAAGCCTTTTATTTTGATGTCCCTTATTCTTTATAAATTGCTCAATTTGCTTTTTAGTATGCACATACCAGCCATTGTTGATGTCTCCTGTTGTTTCTCTTTTGCTGGGGTATGCTTCCAACCCTAGGTGAAGGATGTGGTGGACTTGGCATGTTGACCTGGACTTAGTCTGTGATGATGAAGGTTGGAGACAATCTTGAGGTGGTTTAGATTTCCTCTACATGGATCCTTATGATGTAAGATTATAACCCTTTGTTTTATAATTGAATAGTCAAATATTTTATTCCGCTTCTATACTTTGGTCTTTTGTTACCATTATATAAAGATTTGAAAAATTTACACCCACTCCAACATACCTTCTGAGTGTGTTTGGACTGGAGGTTTTATTGTTAAAATTTTTAGTAGAGAAGTGGCTTCACTTCTTTACATCTGGCATTGGATGTATACCTTTGAACGATACATGAGCATTTTTAAAGGTGATGTTCAAAATTGTTATCATCCTGAAGGGAGTATTATTGAGGGTTATGTGGCGAGAGAGGTTATGGATTTTTGCAATGATTTTCTGAGTGCTAATGACGCTCCTGTTAATGACAAGAATTTTGAGGAGCATTTTGGCAAAGGCATTTTGGGATCATGGATGAAAGTAATCAGCCGTGAGTAGTTGGAACAAGGTCACTTGTATATTTTACACAACATCGACAAAGTGAGTGTTTATATCGAGGAACATACCAATTTCATCAAGAGACAATATCCTTGAGCCAATTCAATGTGGCTTGCTAGAGAGCATAACAAGAAATTTATTAAGTGGTTTGAAGATAAAGTCTTACATCAACTATCTCAAACACTAGATAATCTTACTGAAACTATCAAATGACTCACCTTTAAACTAAAATTGAATGTTATGTTTTATGAAGGATTTGACATAAATGGATTCTCATATTACACAAAGCATCAAGATGATAAGAGTTTCGTCCAAAACAGTGGGGTCACCCTTCAAGCATCTTCATTGTTTTTTGCAAGTGCAAAGGATAATAGTCCACGTGAAGATAAAATGTCATATTACAGTGTCATTGAAGACATATGGGAGTTTGACTATGTAGATTTCAGAATTTTTCTCTTTAAATGTAATTGGGTTGATAAAACCAAAGGAGTTATAGTAGATGAATTGGGTTTCAAATTAGGGAACTTTGAAAAGATTGGCGAGAAGGGTGAACCATCCATGTTGGCATCACAGGCGGAACAAGTATTTTATATCGATGATCCTACAAATGATAATTGGTCGGTTGTTCTTCATGGTAAAAGATAGTTCATTGAAGATCCTATAGATGAAAAATAGTACTATGATAAGTATGATGACTCCAGTTCATTCTCAGTGGGGTTGCCAACACCACCAAATATTGAAGCTAATGGTGACTTTTATGTGCACGGAGATCACAATGAAGGATTGTTAATTGATAAAAGATCGCAATATTAGAGGCATGCATGTTTATATATTTTATATGTTTTATTTTTCTGAAGGTGAACTTTACAATGTGAACTTTACAATGTGAATGTGAACTTTACAATGTGAATTACTTTACAATGTGAATGTGAACTTTACAATGTGAATTACTTTACAATGTGAATGTGAACTTTTAGATGGCTAAGCATTCTCCTGATGACCGTGTTGATGATTACCGTGAGGGTGAGAACGTCAAATTTGTCAACTCAAAATAGAACCACGAAGATGAAAACTTTCAAACACAACATTTTTAGGGCACAGAGGGTCAATTTCAAGGTTGCATAGGTATTATGGCATTCACAATGATGAGGTATGCATGAAGAAGTATGACATTTCTTGAGACATGACATTGCATGCAACTAGAGGTAGACAACGTTCATTAAAGAATTTTTCTTTTATAAACAAACATTTATTAGTTTTATTTGTGGTAGAGAGAGTATGAAAACCATCTAGTTACATGTAATGGAATTCAAATCAAAATATTTGCTAATTTTTATTTAAGGAAGCATCCAATGGCATGAACTTACTTCTAAAGAGGAACTACAATTAGATGCACCTCCAAATCATACTTTTCCACCCATATATTTTTAAAATCCTTATATTTGAGTCAAGTAATCTAAATACATTTTCGAATTTCATTTGGAATTCTATTCAACACAAAAATTAAATAAATTGCATCCACATTTCATAATCTAATTATTTTAGTATTTAAGTCATACCACAACAATGTAGTCAGACACAACACCAAAATAATACACATCTCACATATATTTCTTCCATAAAAATGAAAATATTTCTCTTTTGATTACTATGAAAATAATTGATCTGTCAAAACAAAGAAACATGTGAGAAAATATGGAATCCATGATACTTCAACTAATTTCTTAAAACATTTGTGTTTTCAATGCATGTTATGCACAAAGAATGATTGCTACTTGTTAAAAGATAGATTTACTTCATATAATGTCGAGTTATATGTCAATTTGAAATCAACGTGTATCCTCTCTTTCGTATGATCATTTCTATTTTCTTAATATAGAATGTTTGGTAGTATAAACATAATAAGTTAGTTGAATGGTTGTATTGATGTACTACTGAAAAGTATACTTACACAATAGTTACATATTTACTATTAAACCATTATCACTAATATTAATTGACTAAAGTTTGATTATGTTGACAAGTAAAAAATCCTTCCCTGATTCTGATATGAACAATTTTGGCTCATTGTAGGTAAAATTACCAAAATATGAGATACTATGACATATGCTTCAATTTTAAAAATCAATTTATTGTTTCATTCTTAACAAGAACTTCACATTAGAAAAGTAATAGTATATATTGTATTAATTTATATAACTTTTTGTGTGTTACTCACTTTTATAATTTTGATATTGTATTATATACGGTTCACTTTAGATTCACCCTAAACTAGAATGAGTATTTTTTTTTTCATCCGAAGTCTATAAAAAGTGTTGTATCTATGAATATTTTATTTGACAATAATTAAAGCAGTATGTTTTACACAGCCATAACATATACATATATAAGATTTTGAAGTTGTATCAAAGAAGAATGGACATAATATAAGACATATACATGCTCACTAAAAACATATGGAAGTTTTACAGATGTCAAAATAGAATTAGTAGAAAAATTTATCACTTAGAAAAATATTTATATTTATTTAGATAGTACATCATTGACATAGACTAACTACTTTTCTCAATGGAGAGATCTATTATTCAATAAGATCCATTTTCAATTTTGGAAAACATGTGTGCACATTTCATGAAATATTAAATAAATAAACATCTCTTTTAATGAAAATTTGACGCTTCTACAGAGATCTAACTCAAAGGTGTTATCTAATGAAAATTCCAACAACGATTGATATTGATCTCGAAAAACTCCAAAGCAAAACTTATTTGACTAGATTTTGATTCAATTATAAGATGATCATTTATTGCATCATCATATCAAGAACCAATAAATATTATACTAACATGGAGAAAGAAGATACGTGAGGGAATATATGTATGGATGTTAAGGAGAAATAGTAAGCATAGTTCAAGTGAGAGGGAGGAAAGCAATAGGGAAACCCTCCTTAAATGCAAATGAAACAATTTCCATTCTCAAAATAACTTTGTTAAGAGTTTAACAATGAAAAGCATAAGGTAAATTAGATTCTTTATTCACTACATTCTTATATTGGTAAGTATATGAAATGAAACCCCAAATAGACAGCATATTTTGAGAAATAAATATTGGGATACACAAATGTAAAACCATAATTTGCTAATCTAATCATTATTTATTTTTCATTTAAAATTTTTAATTTATAATTTTCAGTTTTCTATTACATTTTGGTAGAATGTAATGCGTACCATTCTACTTTCTACTCAATATATTTTCCAAAAAAAATTCAAAAAATAGTGTTCACATTCTAATTATAATCATGATTATTATTATCCCAAAAAACCATATTATTATGAATGTTAACATGTGTGGTTACAAATTTAGAAAGATGTTAAAAAAAGATGTGTATTCCAATGTTCATCTCCCTCCATCAACAACAAGTTCCAGTATTTTTAAAGGTTGCTCCAAACTGTTGAGTTAATATTTGTGTTTCTATAGACATGCAAGGAAATTTTGGAATATCAACTGACAAATATTCCATAACAAAACTTACTTAAAAGACTATTTAAAGTGTTATTTGAAATTGGAGAAAGAATCACGTGCAAAGCACGTCCGCATACTAGTATTAAGAAACATGTTGAAAATATGTCTGCACAACACACCACTTAACTTATAGCCATAATAATAAATTGTCTTCTCTACTTCATCTTATCTTCATTCCAGGGACAAATTGATATGGAATTGCGAACAAAAATCTGACCTTTTTGCTTATTTATCAAGAATTGTACATTACATATAATAGTTTCAAGTTGGCTTTAGTCGATGCATCAATGATTATACAATTATAATGGATTATCCCAACTCCACCAAGATTTCTCAGTGCATGTTGCAACCACATGGTTAACTTCAACCTTGCCACCTTGCTTGCTTCACCCTTATGTTTGATCCTCCTTGCTACTCTAGAACCATTTCTCTTGCTATATATACAAGAATCAACCATCATGTCAGACATGTAGTTAAGGGAGTCAACCATCTCTAATTTGCATTCCCCTTAATAGCTACACACCATTGCTCATCCTCCACTACATGTAATGAATTTATGAAGTTGTCTCCCTAACTACCTCACATCCCAACAAAAATAGAATCTATGGAACATCACAAGAGACCACCATCATCTTTGACAAGTCTGACTTGAGATTGTGAAATTTTCAAGTCACATGGCACAACTTTGCCATATTACTTTCTCATCACCTTGTTGGACTCGAATTTGTTGGGAAATCATCTAAAGCTAGGTTACTTAGCCAACTCAGCATGTGGGGTAGCCTAATTCATAAGAGGGAATGTGCACGTTGTGGTGCATTTGCAACAACCTGGACTCATCCAAATAGAAGCCCAAATCTTTGATTGAGATCCGAGAAAGTTGGATCTGGGAATGTCATGGCAAACATGTAGCCACCTAATTAGGAACAAGTAACAATCATTTCTTATGTATTTAAGTAGGTGCATTTTAGAAATAAAAGTGTAGATCCTTCTTCTTCCTTTGGCTATTACCCTAATTGTCTTGTCTGTTTGGATGTTTTCAATGTGGTGTTTTCAAGGCTTGAGATTATACATGTCATACTAGATCCATTACCACAATGTCACCAAACTTTGTATCCAAACAATCAGGGGACAAGCAGCTCATCAATAAGGAAACATCAAGAGAGGAATCAGTATCCCTTAAATATCCAATGTTTTCTAAGTCTAATTACCCGATGTGGGTAATGAACATGAAAGCCAAATATGCGACCCAAGGAATCTAGGAAGAAATTGAGACCACCGCCAACAATGAAGTAGTGGATGAGAAGAGGGATGAAATGGTGTTGGCAGTTATCAATCAAGCAATCTCAGAGGAGACGATGCTCCAACTCGCATGCAAGGAGATTACTCGGGAGGCATGGAAATCACTCAAATTCTTACACATCAGAGTCGAGCAACTAAAGGAGGTGAAGCTCTAGGCACTCAGGTGGGAGTCTGAGAACTTCTGAATGGATGACTCACAACAGGTGGATGAGTTCGCTGGAAAACTCACCACTGTTGTAAATCAGATTGTGCCAAGATTGCAAATAAAAGCACGAAAATGTGGTGAGTTAAATTTATTGTATTTAGGTAATGGTTCAAGAAATCATATGACTGATTGAATATCTAAATTTAGAAATCTTGACGAGAGCATCCATGGGCGTGTAAGGTTTGAAGATGGTAGGTTTGAAGATGGATCTACTATGTAGATCAAAGGGAAGGGAACAATGTTGTTCTAGATCAATGATGGAGAACAAAGACTCCTTACTAAGTTATATCTCATACCCAATTTAGACAACAACATTATAAGCGTTGGACAACTGACGAAGGAAGGTAAAAAAACCATGTTGTTTGGAGATCTGCTATGAATGTATGACAAATGAGGAAAACTACTTATGAAGGTTGAGAATCTACAAATATATTGTATAAAGTGACATTGAAGTATGTTGAGCCAGTGTGTTTATCTGTAAAAATGGAGGATTATGCATAAGTTGTGGCATGCACAATTGGGGTATATCAACTTGCCGTCGCTCAAAATGATGTTTGAGAAAGGAATGGTGCTAGAATTACCAAGAATTGGTCAAACAAATCAAATTTGTGAAGGATGCCTAATTGCAAAGTCGATAAGGGTTCATTTCCTTGGCAAGGAAACCTATAGGGAGACAAGGAAACTCAAGTTGATGTATGGTGTGTCGCCCTATCACTCCGCAAGCACTGGCAGGAAACAAAAACTTCTTTCTCTTGGTGTTCAACTATACATGTATGATGTGGGTGTACATGATCAAGGCTAAGACTGAATCATTTGAAATCTTTCAGAAGTTCAAGGAATTAACAGAGAAGGAGGTAGAGCAGTCATTAAAAGTTTTCAGAACAGATCATGGAGGTGAGTTTTTATTTAAAGAATTAATTTCATTTTGTGAGAGAGAAGGAATATAAAGGCACTTCGAACCACCCTACACACCACATCAAAATGGTATGGTAGAAAGGAGGAATCAGACTGTAGTGTCAACTGCACAAAATATACTAAAAAGCATGAGTGTGCCTACAAGCATGTGGGGGAGGCAGTGAGGCATGTGGTCTACCTACTGAATCGAGCACCATCCGAGGCACTTGATCGAGTCATGCCACATGAAGTGTGGTTAGGGAAGAAGCCAAACTTGAAACACCTGCATGTGTTTGGGTTTATCGATGCATTAAGGTGCTAAGGATTCACCTAAAGAAGTTCGACAATCGAAGTACTCTCATGGTGTATCTTAGATCAAATGTTGGAAGCAAGGCCCACTGACTCTAAAATCCACAACAAGGTAAAATCTATATCATATGAGATGTCATTTTTGATGAAGATAGAAAGTGGGATTGGATTTTATCACAATCGGGGAATCCACAAACTCTAGCGATGTTCAAAATGAGGGAACCAACTGAGAATTATCAAGTTGAAGATGTACATGATGAGAATGTGGACTAGAAGCCAAGGACATCATTGTCTTCACTATCTCAGGTGGAGGCAACACCCTCCACACCAAATTTTTAGGCCACACCAACACAAACCTCATCAGCAAGATCTCAATGATCTGAAAGGAGTTTTGCTAGTTCCACTACAACAGCAAGAGGTGGTCAGAAAACTGATACTACATTACATCTAAGTGGAAGTCGAAGGTGTTGGGAAATATGGGCACAGAGTATAGCAGCGGAAACAAAATTTTTTATCTATTTTTATTCCCACAATAGCAACATCATATCAACTACTATGAAATAGGAAGGATGTTTAACGAGCTTATACCTGGTCCTAGAGTAGTCCAATGACTACACCCCGTTGCAATTGAAACTATTTTCTAGTTTCTCTTGGACATTGGTTGTGCAACTCCTGATCTTCACCACAGACAGTGGACAAGATAGATTTTGTAGTGGCTCCTATGGTCTCGCCACAGACTACATGTTGACGTTATCCTCCTAGAAGTATCCAAAGGAATCCTGCCTCTAGATTAATCTACATGGACCAACTAGAACTCTTGTCATTCAACTAGAACAGACAGGAAGGATTTGTCCCTCTTATTGGTGTACTAGTCACCAACCTGCTCTCCCACAACAATGATCCTCAGTTGTTCTCTCTCATATATATCCCTCCCTAATTGGGTAGGACTTGCTTGGGATCTCTTGGTTACCACAACCAGAGAGGACAACAATTGTCAAAGCAATTGATTCTCAATTGTCTATGTTATTTTTGTGCTCTAGGAAGACCCCATGACCCCTCTATTTATAGCTGGGGTTTGGGCCAGGGTTCCCAGTCTGCTCAAGATCTTTGTGAGAGTGGAAGAGACCAAAAGATCTTGAATTTTCATAACTTGTGAGACACCAAATGGTCATGTGGCTGTCCAGACTTTCATTTGGTACTGCAAGACAGTCATCTTGTTTTTCCAGATGATTGTCTGGTAGTTTTTGGAATTTGACAAAATCATTTCTAATTAATGCGAGGATTAATTCCTTGTTCTAATCAAATTGAATAATTGAAACAAGTAATCTTTCTCATGAATTTGAGAGAGTTTCTAGAACCTTCCCCTGACCCAACTGAGCCAAAAGGTTCACTAGGTGAACTAGTCATCATGAGCAGCCAAGATGATCGGTTCACCCAATGAGCTGGCTGAATTGATCGGTTGGCTCTAATTTGAGCATAAATCCAACCAACTCACTTCCAATCAACCCAACTCTCTAAACGGTCGTCTCAACCCTTGAGACGATCATTTGGCTCTATAAACAACCATCTCACTTAGTGAAATAGATAGCTGGATGTGTAGTCAGCTGATCTGTTGCATGAATTGAGTATCTAAACACCTTATTAGTCAATGTAATCATTATTCAAGATTATACTCCTCTTCTATATGAGTTCCTATGTGTGTGACCCTATAGGTCCCATATCACATTGGCAGTGAATGTTCATAACTAACTTATGACATAAGAAGCAGAGAGTGGTACCTAATTGCATATTTGTTCTACCCAAGTGAATAGAAATTTGGAGAACAACTTTAACCTACAATTTGTGTAAGGTGTTGCAGTAATTGTATAATTCCTTTGTCTCTAATATCCGAAGTGAACTCGAGGCATGGAATCATCATACTCTCTACATTAAACCCATGTTCCTTGAACCAAGAGCATACTATCTGAGATAATGTGACCTCAATATAATATATCAATTGACATGTGCATGTGCATGCATTTCTTAGTCTCTCATATCAAGTGGCCAGGATATCATACTCCAGTACGAGGGACAAATATCATCTCTATTACTCATAGTCAGTCTGCATGTATCAAAGTCACCAAATCATCACTCTTATTACAACCTGTGTTTCAAGACTACATTTGATGATGTCAAAGTGTACCCAACAACATGTGATGAGTGTAATGATTTTAGGTCTAAGAATCACAAACACCACCTTCACTATGAGAGATGACTATGACCAGCAATGATGGTTTCCATCAATCCCTCTCAAGGTGGGTCTTTTTGATACATTGTTCCCTAACATGTATTTGTGTGCTTGGTTTGATATTTCCATATCATGACTAATGAGATTTAGTCATCAACCAACCCACACTCCAATCTTATGTGTTACTTGTATCTATCTATCTTCCACAGTAACAACCGACTAGGGACATAATAAAAATGTACATACTCTTAGAATTCGTATGATCTCATTCCCCAAGTCACGTACATGAAGACATACATCATTGAGTATTGTCATTCTTTAGAAATTCATAATGTTTCCTCATTATCTCATAACTGAATGAAATAGAATGAATTGGAAGTTTGCCTTTATGAGTATTAATCAAATCCTTTTATGCTATATGTCATGTCAATTATCATATCATTAGCTCTCTGGACATACCTTACCAATAGACTCCCACTTTCACTTAGAGCCAAACACCGATGAATCCCATTCTTACTGATCTAAACATGTCCACCATGCTTCTTCTACACTAGTGCTAATTCAACAGGTTAGCAAAATTTTGCTATTAGTTGGTATATTGCAGGTTTCCTTATCTCTTCATTGTATGATTTTTCATATGAGATGAAACAACGGTAATAGGGTATCTAATATTCCTTGCCAAACAATTAGCTCCATTGTTGTCACAGCATCACTACTGAGTTATCAATGGATGGAACATCTATAAGTTCATCATATCAACTTCTAGATTTGTAGAGTATCACTCTGTGTTCATAACACAAGTATACTCAGCTTCTATTATAGAATAGAGTTAATGGCTATTAGATTGGAACCCTTCAAACTAATAACATTTCTCCTTTTAAACCAAACATATTTTAATTTGTGATCAATTTTGTCATTATGGAAGCTTACATCAATGTAACCCTTTACATCCAACTCTTCCTTTATTTCTATCTTTAAAACTAGAAATCTATCCTTAGATAATTCTCAAGTACAAATAGATATCTTTAATGACATTCCAATAACCCTTATTGGATTTTATATCATCTTTTCATGTCCAATACATACAAGATTATATGGGATAAGTACATCTATAGCATTCAATCTAGATCCCTTGCTACAGCCTATGGCATCTTAATCATGTTATTTCCATTCTTCACAAGAATTGGAATATAAGGTTCTTGAGAGATTTATCTGGATACTCTCTCATTGAATCCTTCTATGTTGAACTCCTTCAAAGCATTGTTATTGTATGTGATCAAACATATATTGTGAAACATTCAAGATATATCTCTATAGGTCTTGATCCTAATCTCATAAGATGTTTCACCTTATCCTTCATTGTTGAAGGGGTTTTCAAGCCAGCTCTCAGTATTCATAATATTTGAGATATTATTCCTCATCAAATGTGGACTATTCATATATGCTCCCATTAAATCTTTTGTAATCATAGATTTCATCTTTGTCTTGATTAAAGTCAAACTCTTTGACTATCTTTGTTAAGTCAAAATATCCCTCCTCTAAGATGCTTGTTTTAATCCCAAATTGATTTTTTGTAGTGTATAAAATTTATTTGCATTCTTGAAGTTATTAAAACCTTTTAGGTTGTGTCACATACACATCCTATGATGTATTTCCTTTAAGGAATCCAATTTTTATCTTCATATGCAAAATTTATTAGGCTATTTTAACTACAAGAACAATCTTGAATATTGGTAAAGGAATTTCTATCATGTTTAACAACTTGAACTGATTTGAAAAATATTCAACCAATAAGTCCTTTTATGTTATCTATGTAGGTCTTTGCCACATTATCTTATTGTGCCCTTTAGGTATTACCCCTTTAGGTGGCGCTATCAAGGTCCTACCTTGTAGCTTACATGGACCCTATAATGTCCCTTGAGCCATTACTCAGATTATGGTACTTAGTAGTTTATAGTTCACTAGTTTTCTCATCCTATTATGACAATCATATTTGAATTATTGTATTTGCAATCCTCTGATTCCAGATGTGTATGACTAGAACTATCTTTGTTCTGTGTTACTTGATGAACCTGAAATTCCACAACAACTTGTGATTCTCTTAATTCTCATGTACCTCTTTGTTGACCTCAAATATTTTGAGTTCTACTTTACTCCCACCAGTTCTTTTAGGAACTCAATTATCCTATCAACAAAATAAATTTTTTATTGGATTGGGATTAATAGTAATATTCAATAGTCATGGTTTATGGATAAACCTTTTCAAGAAACTACTTTCTCAATGTAGGTTTTAATCCTGTAGATATATGAGGACATGCCCAAAATCGTATCATATATGATGTGACACCCATTGCCACACAAAGTGAGATTACTCAAAACAAAACCTCGGAAGAGAGATTAACAATTGTATTATCAGAAAACACTATAAATTAAAACCTTTTTCATAAAACTGCCAAATAGCAAGAACCTTCACATATAAGTCCTTTCATGCCTCAAAGCATATACAAGGCATGTTGTTAACATATAACCAAGAACTGTTCCAAAACATATATTCATGATTCTACCATATCTAGTATACAAAGGGTACATAAAGAAAGCATGTTTGCAAAACATCTACAAAACATCCCCAATGACTCGAGTGTACAAGGATGACTCTATGACCCTATCAGTAAAAGACATCCAACAACATTGCCAACCTCGTCAGCCACTGGCCCTCCGGCTGCTCCTCAACCTCCAATGAATGATCTCTACCTCTTCATGCTCGTCCACCTAAAAAGGGTGTGGGAAACCCACATGGTGATATTTTATATCTCAACAGGAGATATAACTCACTACCAACTCTATTATCATCACAGATATGATAAACAAAGCAGCAATATAATTACAATTATGTGAAGCAGGTAATGGTTATTAATCAGGAAGAGCATTTACTGTCTGATTTATGAAACATCTTGACAATTTAAAAGGAATATGAAGAACATGTATATTTCCTATCAACAACAATGTATAAAGATCAAGCAAGGTCTCATCCAATGTTTTCATATTTTGATCCTATACAATTATACTATACGGCTGATTACATATTTCATTATGCCCTGAGGATTTGAGTCGTACCACCCAAATCCAGCCGACCTCTTGATAAGTCCAAATTGGTGCCATACAAGGTATAATGGAAGAGTCGGAATCCACGACCTCACCCCACCTCTTGGTTAGCATAAGAGAAACCACTGTAGAGACATATCAATCAACTGCAACAATGACATATAGTCAAATTTAGGGATTGGCTCACGCATGACCATCCACATATATAATTATAACTAGCCCACCATGGTACAGGTATGGTGCTAGAAGAATAGGTTCACTCATGGTCATTCTAACAAGAAGGAGTGGATCACACATGGCCATCCATACCACAATGAGATCAACTCATGCATGGTCATCTCACACATCTTCTATTTAAGGATACAAGGAAGTACTCGACTTGTACCCCAAATATTCAAAAATATGCACTCTGAGTTAAAATTGTTTCATCATTCAACAAATGCTGACACTGAATTGTTCTATGGCATAGGGCAAACTACACTATTATATTCCAATTGATTATTTATACCAATTTAAACATATTTAGCATCAATCAAGTTACAACGTACAACCTCTAAAACAAAATCTACATAAACAAAGGCATGACACAACCAGAACATACTGGAGCATATAAGGTGTGATATCATCACTTTAACACTTAATTCTTATCATTCACCATATGTCCCTCACAAGGACCACATCTCTTGGTGTAACAACCTCTCATATCATTACTAAGGAAAATCATCTCACGCAAGGCAATAAGCCATCATTAGGTCATAAAACGGTTTATTCCTCTTTTAAGAATATTAACAACACTATATGCCGCACAAGGCTCATATAAACATATCATAACCACTTTAGCTCATACTTGGTTATGTATATCAATCAGTTTTGCATGTATGGCTAGAAACTGATAACAAAAAGGCAATATATCATCAACACCATTATCTCACAATACTCATGACATATTTCACATTATTACAATTAGGGTTTCACTTTACTCGATTAGGGTTTACAAGGTTGGATCAACAACCACCCTTAGGTTATCACTTTCATCATCATTATGATATGTGTTATGAGACATGGAAACATGATTCTCATTATCATTATAAAACATGTTATGAGGTATACAACATAGTTCTCACATCATATGTACAACAAATCCATAGGGTATCACATCATACCATGTGGCCCTAGTATCAACATGGTGTATCTTAAACACCATCATGAGACATCGGTTAGGGTTTACACATAGGGTATTGAGTTAACCCTAGGTATGCCAGGCAACCATACCAAGGTAGGGTATCAGCCTACCTACTCAAGGTGTGTATCAGTTTAGGCATCACCATGGGTATGTCGGGTAAAACACATTAAGGAGAGGGTGTCGGCCCACCCCCCTTCTATCGGGAACACCATCACATGGGTGACGGGAAACAAGGTAATGGGAAACACTGTTGTGTATCGGTTCTCTAGGATTTCAACAATGGATCAACCATGATGGCTATCAGGGTGTTGGGCAATGGCCCTCTCTCAAGGCGTGACAACCAGATGCCTAATGGGCAATTCTCTTGAAGAGGTATTGACTTCTATCCAGGCAGGGGGTCACAAGTCGTGATGACAGGCATGACGGCCTAAGTCTCACCCAGAATGTGTCAACTTATACACTACAAAGGTCATGACGACCACCCAAAGTATAATGCTCTAACCCACATGTCGGCCTACACAAGAACATTGTCTTCTTCGTCTCCTACCTTAGGACGGCGTTACAAGCAAGGTGAATGAAGTGCAACACGAGTGCAACATCTAAGCAAGGTTCGTTTTCTGAAATAGAACGCTATACTACCCAAAAGAGTTACTAGCATGCAAGCAATAATGAGCCAGGGGTGAAGAACAAGATAGCAAGTAAAAGGTGATAATAACAAAGATGGTTTAGAGTTAAATAACCTACCTCAAGGATCACCACCAAGCTCTAAGCTCCAAGGTCAAGCTCTAAGCTTCATGAGCTCAAGGTTGAAGAAGATCCTCCAAGATTGATCACCTCAGCACCTCCAAGAGAGAAGAAGGAACAATGGTTGAGAGGGCATGAGAGGGAAAAGAAGTAACCAAGGTCCATGGCCTAGAAGAAGAAAGAAAGAGAGAAAGTAAGCTAAGGACCATGGCTTATAAAGGTAGAGGATGAAGAGAGTCACCACAAGCTTGGGACTCATCCATCAAGCTCCAAGGGAGAGTGCTCCTATAGCTCAAGGTCGTCCACCAAGGAAAAGGAAAGCAAAGAAGGCCAAAAGGAGTCTCTTGCATGGAGAGAAAGAGGTATATATATAAGAGGGATGAAAGAGAGAGCAAGGGGAAGGTGTCACCACCTTAGAACCCTAGGTGACACATGTCCACGAAGAAATATCCACATGCAACACCATGCAACATGGTGGTAATATCCATGTATCACCCACTAGGTCACTTAAGATGGCCAAGGCTGATACACACATCTACTCTCTTCTCAAACCAATAGGGCTGAAACCCTAGGAGTCACAAACGGATATGGTGTATCTCTAGACACCATAAAACTGATATGATGTTCTTCATGATACCCATTAACCAATAGGATGTCCCTCAAGACATCCACAAACCGATCCAAGGCCTCCTCAAGGCTTTCAAACCTGAGACAACACTCCTAGGTGCAAAGCAAATCCTCAAACATGAGTCCAAAACACCACTAAGGATGTCACCACTCCACCAAGGCCCAAACAAGGTGCCCATCTCTCTCTCTCCTCTAGATGATGCCAAGAGAGAGAAGGAACTGATGAATGCATATTCACCAAGGATTTCGATTATCATTTTTGGACATGTTCAGCTCAACACATTTAATTTCACTCATTAAATATCAAAAAGCATCATAAAATGCAAAATTACTTAATTGATTTTATTATCGAGGTTTTAATCGAATTTATGTTGATTTAATGTAGGTATTGATAAAGATGAACAACTAGCTGGGGCCCACCTTCATTCACCCTTGGTTTTGACCAAACGGTCTCACCATTCGGTTTCGACCAAATGGTCTCACCATTCGGTTTTGACCAAACGGTCTCACCATTCGATTTCGACCAAACTGTCTCACCATTTGGTTTCGACCAAACGGTTTCACGACCGAATGGACAGTTCCATTTCAAGACCGAATGCACGAGAAGACCATTTGCACATGCATGCAATGCGCAGACCAAATGCTCACATGCATGTAGACCGTTTGGCCGTGATGGATCGAGCGGCACTAAGGACCGTTTAGGCAATCAACCACATAGATTGAATGGTCGCGTATGCAGCAAAACCATTTGAGTAAGCAACCCACGAACTACATCACCCATCGCCGTCTCCGCCATTGTAGTAGCAACCAACACCTCCGCCAGTGTTGCGACCTGCTCCAGCTGCCACACCGCCCTCACCAACCACGCATGCGAGATCGTTTACATGCCCGCATGAGAAGACCAAATGGGCAAAGCTAGAAGGCCGTTTGCAATATCAAACGGTCTACAGACCATTTGGAGGAGTCACTATAAGACCGTTTGGTCTGAATACAGCAAAGCCGAATGATCCCAAGACCATTTGATACTCCTGCCCGAAGACCATTTGCACAAGATCATTTGGAGAAGAGCAAACAGTCTGTGAGACCATTTGGTCTCGTGCGGTTTCCAAACCATTTGATAGCAAACAGTTTCCAAGACCGTTTGCCCAACTTTACTCAAAACCGTTTGATAGCAAACGGTCTACAAACTGTTTGGGCTAAATTAAGTGAAACCGTTTGAGCAAAAATATCTCCAGATCCAAGACCATTTGGGGTCAGTCCTGTGCCTATAAATAGGACCCCAAGGGTCCTTACTTGGACATCGGTTCCGGAACACTGAGAGGCTTCCTGTACACAGGTACGACCCAAATCCAGTGTTGTCTGTGCCAGTTTCATTCCACCTACTGCCCGTGTTGCAACTAAGGAGGCTGAAGAGAGAAGGAAGACGAAGTGAGGGAGACTGTCTGTTTTGTCTCGGCAACTCCTGTTCACACCCAGATCTGCTCCGACATGATGTAGAAGGCCGTATCTTCTTCATCGAGCTGTGACTACTTTCTGCACCAAGTTCATGGCAGATTTCTCTTTCTTTCTCATTCTTCTTGTTTCTCGCATCATGAGCGAGTAGTACCCTTTCGTTGGGGTGAGGGGATTAGCCCCGCTGCCCATGCAAATCATATTATTTTGTAAAACTCTCCATGGCAATGTATATAACTTTCCATTTCGTTGTTAGTTGGTATGTTCGTAGTTGATTATCTCCTTGCTTTCATCTTGTTCTTTCCTATATTGTGAAATCTTCTATATATGGGACGGAATGGCGGTTTACAATGTTCGACTCTTTGACGAGAACTTCTGATAAGATTCCTTGAGGTCATAAGTGTATGATCCATTAGGAGATGAGACATCTAGCCCACAGTGACACTTCTGTGGTCTAAACATCCCTCAGGGAGGACCACAGCCTTAGTTGGATTTTGTATCATCTTTGTTTACTGTCGATGTTAGTTCGTAGATCTATCACCTACTTGCTTATCGATTAATGTGGTCAACTCCCAAACTAGAAATAGAATGGGATTTCTTCAGAGCCGTAAGTAAGTGATCTGGTTGGTGACGAGACATCTGATGTCTAAGGTGATGCTTATGAGAACCTAACGCCCTAACGGGAGGTTCTGTAGCAGCTCTATTTGGATTGATATATCTTGTCTGGATTGTTTGCGGTTGAATGTGTTTGCATGTGTAGCGGTGGTGAAACCCGATACCATCCCAGTGATTCCATATCATTGATCTAAATCCAATTTTAATTCAGCTTTTACTTTCTTTCTATTAGTTTAATTAACCTCAAACCATCCAATCATTTTAAATATTAGTCTTAACTCGAACATGACTAGACTGACAAAGATTCTTAAAAATGCTGTCCTTTAGGTTCGATCCTTAACTATACTGCAATAAGACTCGTCTTCTTGTGGGTGGTATTATTGCACTTTGGTTTTGGTAAAAGATCAGGGATTTCAACCCCGAGTGAGTTTGTTAGTGCATTCAAAATACCACATCAAATTCTGGCGCCGTTGTCGGGGACGACGAAATCAGTCAGTCAAATCTAGTTCTTTTAAGACTAATCTAGGATTTTGCTTTTTCTTTTGAAACAATCAATCATCTACTTGAATTTGACTTTACTTCGTGGTTCTCACCTTTGAAATCTTTCTATTTTTAGGTACAATCCAAGGCGTAGTGCATGCACCGTTCGGACAGCCCCGGACTAGCAGTGAGCTTTGATCCTGAGATAGACAGAACCTTTCATCACCAGATCAGAGAAAATCAAGCAAGGATGGCTCAAGAAGAAGAGGTAGCCCGAAGGGTGGCTCAAGCTATCAATGCACAAACAGAGAGGCTCATGCAACAAGCCAGGGCTGCGGTTCAGCAGGAAATCCTAGCAGCACAAGCAGCAGTGAAAGCAGCTGAACTACAGAAGGATCTTAGAGAGTTCTCAATCCCAAAAGCTACAAATGTTCATCATCCAGTACAACCTCCTCCTATCAACACTACTAATTTCGAGATAAGAGCACATTGGATCACCCTGCTTCAGAATAACACTTTTTATGGCAAGCAAGGAGAAGATAGTCAAGAACATCTTCTGAGATTTATTGATCTATGTGCCATGAAGAAACAAAATGGAGTCACAGATGATGCCATTCGACTCCGTCTCTTCAAGTACTCCCTTGCTGATAGAGCTATAAGCTGGTACAATTTTCTACAAAGTGAAATACCCATCACCACCTGGGAACAACTCCAAAATGTGTTTCTAGAAAAGTTCTACCCTCCATCACTTACCTATGAAATTAGAGGGCGGATAACAAATTTCCCTCAAGTTCCTGGACAAACCCTTGCTGAAGCTTGTGATAGATACAAAGAGCTTCTACGCAAGTGGCCACACCATGGAATTCCCAAGAACCAACTCATTGAGATTTTTTATAGGGGTGTGGATGATGATATTAAGAGATTCCTAGATTCCTCGTCTGGAGGAAACTTCATGCGACAAAGTTATGACAACGCATGGAGAGTCATCACCCTGGGAGTAGAAAATCAAGCCAATTGGGGAAGATCTGTAGGTAAAGGAGTTTTGAAAGTAGTTATGGCCGAAGGTACTCCCGAGTACAAATCTATCTCCGAAACCTTGAAATGCTTAGTTGCCAAGTAAGACCATATTGAATCATCTCTTGCTGCTATCGGAAGAGGACATTCGCCCACTCGACAACATGAATAGGTCAAGTCTGCTTCCAGGTTCTGTGAAGCATGTAAGAGCACCAATCATTCCACTTTATCATGCAATGTTCTCTATGATGTTGTTCTGAGCAATGTATGTGGCCAAAGAGATAATAGTCAGATGGAAAATCTTAATGCTATCAACACCATTCCTGGTCAAAGTTATTACAATCTGAATCAGAATAGGAATCATCCTGGTTTTCAATATGGAAACCCCTCTGGAGCAGTAAACTCGCATCAATTTGGTTCAAACAATCAACCAAGAGGCCCACTAAGATTCCAGTATAATCAACAACAAAATTTTGGGAATCAAGGAAATTTCAAGGGAAACTTTCAGAATAGGAACTACAATAATTATCAAAAAAACTCTCAGTACCAAAATCTTAATCAACAGCAAGGTCAGCAAGCAAATCTAGTTTCTCCTGATGAAAAGCTATCAGCCATTGAAAAGATGTTGCAAACTCAGCAAACTATGATAGCCAACCAACAAGCTCAACAGAAGGCTATTGAATCTCAATTAGCTCAACTCGCAGCTAGCATAAAGCCACCTGCTGCAATCTTCGCTGGTCAACCCGAGAACAATCCTAAGCATCCTGAACAGTCGAAGGCAGTCACCACTAGGTCAGGGAAAGACTATTTAGATCCCCTGTAAAGACACATGTGGTAATTACAGACGAGGATGAACCTATGATTGTCCAAGACTCAACAATAGAGGAGGCTCAATCAAAAGTTGATAAAACAGGTAAGGAAAATCCTGAGAAACCTGCTGATGAGGAAACTAAAACACCGGAACCTGATATTCTCGTATATAAGCCTTGTGTACCTTTCCCAGCTCGACTAAGGAAAACAAAGCTTGATACCAGATTCAATAAGTTTAAAGAAGCTATGAAGAAACTTCATGTTGATATACCATTTTTGGGTGCTCTGGCTGAGATACCAGCATGGACAAAGTACTTAAAGTCACTCCTCACCAGGAAATATATAACTAAAGAGTATGAGACCGTAAAACTGGTGACAACTACATCTGATATCATATTAAGCAAGATGCCCAAGAAACAAAAAGACCCAGGGTCCTTTGGAATTTCATGTCACATTGGCGACTCATCATGTAAGAAAGGATTGGCTGATCTGAGTGCAAGCATCTCTATTATGCCACTTAGCCTATGCAAAAGGCTAGGATTTGTAGAATTGCTTCCTACTGGCATGACTATACAGCTTGCAGACAATTCGATAAAACATCCGTTAGGAATCCTCGAAGATGTCCCGGTCAAGGTAGGAAAGGACACATATGTTCCATGTGACTTTGTCATTATGGACATAAAAGAAGACGCCAGATATCCTATCATCTTTGGTTGTCCATTCCTCGCCACTACAAGAGCCCAGATTGATGTTGAAGTTGGTACCTTACTGCTCAGATTAGGCAAAGAAACTCTCAAATTCAAGGTTTTGAAAGTATGAGAAGACCAAGTATGCAAGAAGAAGTATATCTGATTGACTGCATTGAGCAAATGTCACTTCTGACTCAAGAGCATCATGAATCAGATGATCCTTTAGAAGTTGCTCTAACAAACCCATCAGTTGATGAACCAATTGACAAACAAGTAAAGGATTGTATCGAATTACTCGACTCCTCTAAAGAAGATGTCGAAGTCACTAGTGAAGAACTCAAAGCTATCGAAACCATATAGGAAACATGCGAAAAACCAGAGGCTCCCGAAATGAAGCCCCTGCCTGAGGGACTAAAGTACATGTTTTTGTACGATCTTAAAGTTTTCCCAGTTATTATAAATTCTGACCTTACAGCTGAATAAGAAGATAAACTCCTAAAAGAACTAATGGAAAGAAAGAAATCCATCGGTTATAAAATGAGTGACCTCACTGGGGTCAGTCAAGCATTGTGTATGCACAAAATTCCTATGATGGAAGATCACAAGCCTACTATCAGGCATCAATGGAAATTAAATCCAAATATGAAAGAAGTGGTCCATCGCGAGGTCATCAAACTCCTCACAACTGGAATAATCTATCTGATCTCAGATTCGCCATGGGTGAGTCCAGTGCATGTAGTCCCGAAGAAAGGTGGAACAACTGTTATATGGAATGAAAATGATGAACTCATCCCCACTCGAACAGTCACAGGGTGGAGGATGTTCATAGATTATAGAAATTAAACAAGGCAACTCGAAAAGATCATTTTCAATGCCTTTCCTTGATCAAGTCCTAGAAAGGTTGGCTCACCAAGAATATTTCTATTATCTTGACGGTTACTCTAGATTCTATCAAATACCCATACATCCAAATGACCAAGAGAAAACAACTTTCACCTGCCCATTCGTAACATACACATTTAAAAGAATGTCGTTTGGTCTCTGTAATGCACCCGCAACTTTCCAACATTGCACGGCTGCCATATTCACTGGTCTTACTGACACAGTTATGGAGGTTTTCATGGATGATTTTTATGTTTATGAAGATTCATTTGATTCATGTCTAAAGCACCTCTCCCTAGTCCTCAAACATCGTGAAGAAGCACATCTTGTGTTGAATTGGGAAAAGTGCCACTTTATGGTAAAGGAAGGCATAGTCCTCGGCCATAGGGTCAGCAATAGAGGAATTGAAGTAGATAAAGCCAAGATTGAAGTGATTTCTAAACTGGCTATCCCAACAAATGTAAAAGAAGTCCATGCTTTCTTAGGTCATGTAGGATTTTACAGAAGATTCATAAAGGACTTTTCCAAAATAACAAAGCCAATGAAAAATCTATTACTAAAGGATATTGATTTCAACTCCAACAAAGAATGTGTCAAAAGCTTCAACACACTGAAACATGCCCTTACAACCACCCCCATCATTAGAGCTCCCGATTGGGACCACCCTTTTGAAATTATTTGTGATGCCAGTGACTATGTTGTGGGCGCTGTTTTAGGGCAATGTATAGAGAAGAAACACTATGTGATCTATTACGCATCGAAGACTCTCGATGAAGCTCAGAGGAATTATGCAACTACCGAGAAAGAACTTCTAGCAGTTGTGTATGCCTTTGACAAGTTCAGATCCTACCTAATTGGTTCAAAGGTCATTGTCTACACAGACCATGCTGCAATTTGTTACGTTTTGGCTAAGAAAGATGCAAAACCCAGGCTGATTAGATGGATCCTCTTATTACAAGAATTTGATTTAGAGATAAGAGATAAAAAGGGTACATAAAATGTTGTAGAAGATCACCTCAGTCACATCCACACTCTAGATACTGAGAAGATTCTGATTAATGATTCCCTTCCAGATGATCAACTAATGAAGGTCTCAGAAGTTATACCATGGTACTCGGATTTTGTGAACTACCTCGCTGCTGGGGTTGTTCATCCTCAACGCACCGGAAATACACTAAAGAAATTTATGCATGATGTGAAACGGTACTACTGGGATGAGTCGTACCTTTTCAAACTATGTGTTGATGGTCTGTATAGACGATGTATCGCCGAAAAAGAAGCTCAACTTATTTTGGAACAATGTCACTCGGGACCAGTGGGAGGACATATGAGCTGTAAAAAGACTGCCTTGAAGGTTTTGCAATGTGGATTCTTCTAGCCAACCATATCCAAGGATTCCTATGACTTTGTCCTATCATGTGACCAATGTCAAATATCAGGCAATATAACAAAGAGAGATGAGATGCCACTGAATCTATGGCAAGAAGTAGAGATATTTTATGTGTGGGGGGTGGACTACATGGGTCCTTTCCCATCCTCTCATGGATTTTCATACATCTTAGTGGCGGTGGACTACGTCTCAAAATGGGTTGAAGCCATACCAACCGTCACTAGTGATTCCAAACTAGTCATCAAATTATTCAAGGATATTGTTTTCCCCCGTTTTGGTGTCCCGTGCACAGTGATATCCGACGGAGGTTCCCATTTTCTTGAGAGAAGCTTTGAAGCATTGCTAAGAAGGTATGGTGTTACTCACAAGGTAGCCTCACCTTACCACCCATAGACAAGTGGACAGGTGGAGGTTTCTAATCGTCAACTCAAGATTATCTTAGAAAAGACAGTAGGCCGCAATCAGAAAGATTGGTCAGTGAAAATCAACGACGCATTATGGGCCTATCGAAGTGCTTATAAAACTCCTCTCGGTACTACACCTTTTTGACTAATATATGGAAAAGCTTGCCACCTGCCATTCGAACTGGAACACTAGGCATGGTGGGCAATTAAACAACTAAACTTTGATATGAAAGAAGCAGGCCAAGCCAGGATTCTGCAGCTCCAAGAGCTGGATGAACTCAGGATGACATCTTATGAGAATGCTTAAATCTACAAAGAACGCATAAAACTTTGGCATGATGGACATCTGAAAAGAAAAGACATACAAGTGGGAGACCAAGTTCTGCTATTCAACTCAAGGTTGAAGTTATTCCAAGGAAAACTCCGCTCACGCTGGTATGTACCATACATCGTCAAGAACATCTCCCCACATGGTGCCTTCTCTTTATGGAGTGAAAAGTCGGGCGAATTTATGGAAAATGGTCACCGCTAAAAGAGATATTTTACCTTAACTGACATAGGCACTAAAACAACGTTGGAACTCACCAATCCAAAGGATCTACTGTGAAGATGAAGGATTCAGTCGAGCCATCGACATAAAACAAAGGCGCTTGTTGGGAGGCAACCCGATCAATAAATGTGTTTTACTCCCCTTTTCAAATTAGAATGTTTCTTCAATTTTGTTTTTAGCTTCTAGTTAAATTTTCATTAAATAAAATTAGCACCGCAATATGCTATTTTAAGATCTAATTTCTCTTTACTTCGAGATTTTCAGATAAGAGGATGCACGCTGTTTGGAACGCAACCACATTTGGTGGTCAATCTGGCACAAATTTTCCCTCCATCTTGGATTTAGGGTTTGCTCGGGATGAGAAAATTTCTAAGTTCGGGGTGGAGGGTGGGTGGTATGTATCTTAATTTCCACCTACACCCATCCTTTTCATACTTAAAGTTTTCACTATCACATTCTTGATAAAAAAATTCAAAATTTTCAAAATTGTTTAATGTTTTTCAAAGAAATTGAACAGATACTTGATGAATTTTTGACACTTCCTGGTTTCATTAAAAGTCTCTAACTAACCTGCTATGCATTTTGAATCATTATATCCTCCTTATTCGAAGTAAATCCTCAAAAGGACCACTTTTTGAAACAAGCCTTTTGATTGAATCATCTTGTGAAGCTTATGATTCCTAACATCATGATACTTTTGCAAAAATGATAAGTGTCTATCAAACTGATAGGGATCAAACACGTCAGGCTTCCTAACTGATTTGTGGAACAATAGCATGGATTCCCCACCAGATCCTCATCAAGTCATTATTTGAGCAGAGTTTGATAAAGAGAACAACCCGGTGCATTGAATTGTAAATCAAGTTGCATTCTGATCCGAACTCTCTTCTACACTTCTTCTATCATCTTTGTAACCCCCCCATTCATCAAAAAAAGAAACAAAAATAGACAAATTTGTGCCAAACCCTAAGTTTGGGGTGGCACACCACTTCCCTCTATATCCGCTTCTTCCATACCCCTCGCAAATAAATAGGGGTGTACCACCAAAAATGCAATCTCGAGTCAAACAGAGGAGATATTTGCAAACAAAAAGATGCCAAAGTGTACACAAAAAGAAATGCAATCTCGAGTTCAATAGAGGAGAGATTTGCACAAAAAATGCAATAAATGAAATTGCAAAGCAAATAAATAAAAATCTCGAGTCGAATAGAGGAGAGATTTATTTCCTCCTTCCATACCACCATTCACTCCGTTTTCTACCTAATGGCACAATGAATGCCCACCCTATCTTAAAAAACACTAGTGTCAGATCAAATGCCAACTTGTTGTTTTGTGGGTGTCTCTGGACTCTTAGAAAACTCTTAGACATGCTTGTTGTTGGAAAAAGTGAGGAGGAAGTGATTTTGGAAAATGAACTCAGGAACAGAGATATGGTAAGATGTGTTCAGTGGTCCCAGGAGGTTGAGATACTTAGTCAAGTTGAGCAGAAAGAAAATACTCATGATGTGAAGATGAAGTAATCACATGAATTGAAAGTATTCATTAAGCGACTGTTTCAGATTTTATGTTACTCGAGGACGAGCAACGTTTAAGTTTGGGGTGTTTTGATGAATGCATATTCACCAAGGAATTCGATTATCATTTTTGGACATATTCAGCTCAACACATTTAATTTCACTCATTAAATATCAAAACGCATCATAATATGCAAAATTACTTAATTGATTCGATTATCGAGGTTTTAACTGAATTTATGTTGATTTAATGCAGGTCTTGATAAAGCTGAACAACTAGTCGGGGCCCACCTTCATTCACCCTTGGTTACGACCAAACGGTCTTACCATTCGGTTTTGACCAAATGGTCTCACCATTCAGTTTCGACCAAATGGTCTCACCATTTGGTTTCGACCAAACGATCTCACGACCGAATGGACAGTTCCATTTCAAGACCGAATGCATGAGAAGATTGTTTGCACATGCATGCAATGCGTAGACCAAATGGTCACATGCGCGTAGACTGTTTGGCCGTGAGGGATCGAGTGGAGCCGAGGACCATTTAGGCAATCAACCACGTAGACCGAATGGTCGTGTATGCAGCAAAACTGTTTGAGTAAGCAACCCACGAACTACATCGCCCATCGTCGTCTCCGCCATCGTAGCAGCAACCAGCACCTCCTTCGATGCTGCGACCTGCTCCAGCTACCACGCCGCCCTCGTCAACCACACATGCGAGATCGTTTACATGCCCGCATGAGAAGACCGAATGGGCAAAGCTAGAAGGCCGTTTGCAATATCAAACGGTCTACAGACTGTTTGGAAGAGGCACTACAAGACCGTTTGGTCTGAATACAACAAAACCGAATGATCCCAACACCGTTTGATACTCCTGCCCGAAGACCGTTTGCACAAGATCATTTGGAGAAGAGAAAACGGTATGTGAGACCATTTGGTCTCATGCGGTTTCTAAACCATTTGATAGCAAACGGTTTCCAAGACCGTTTTCCCAACTTTGCTCAAAACTGTTTGATAGCAAACAGTCTACAGACCGTTTGGGCTAAATTAAGTGTAACTGTTTGGGCAAAAATATCTCCATATCCAAGACCGTTTGGGGTCAGTCATGTACCTATAAATAGGACCCCAAGGGTCCTCAGTTGGACATCAGTTCTGGAACGCCGACAGGCTTCCTGTACACAGGTCCGACCCAAATCCAGTGTTGCCTGCACCAGTTTCATTCCACCTACTGCCCGTGTTGCAACCAAGGAGGCTGAAGAGAGAAGGAAGACGGAGCGAGGGAGACTGTATGGTATGTCTCAGCAACTCCCGTTCGTGCCCAGATCTGATCCGACACGACGTAGAAGGCCATATCTTCTTCACTGAGCTGCGAGTACCTTCTGCACCGAGTTCATGGCAGATTTCTCTTTCTTCTTGTTTCTCGCATCATGAGTGAGTAGTACCCTTTCGCTGGGGTGCGGGGATTAGCCCCTCTGCCCATGCAAATCATGTTCTTTTGTTAAACTCTTCATGGCAGTGTATATAACTTTCCATTTCATTGTTAGTTGATACGTTCGTAGTTGATTATCTCCTTACTTTCATCTTGTTCTTTCCTATATTGCAAAATCTTCTATATATGGGACGGAACAGCGGTTTACAATGTTTGACTCTTTGATGAGAACTTTGGATAAGATTCCTTGAGGTCGTAAGTGTATGATCCATTGGGGGATGAGACATCTAGCCCACGGTGATGCTTCTGTGGTCTAAACATCCCTCAGGGAGGACCACAACCTTAGTTGGATTTTGTATCGTCTTTGTTTACCGTCAATGTTAGTTCATAGATCTATCACCTGCTTGCTTATCGATTAATGTGGTCGACTCCCAAACTAGAAATAGAATGGGATTTCTTCAGATCCGTAAGTAAGTGATCTGGTTGGTGATGAGACATCTGATGCCTAAGGTGATGCTTACACGAACCTAACACCCTAACGGGAGGTTCTGCAGCAGCTCTATTTGGATTGATATATCTTGTCAGGATTGTTTTCCATTGAATGTGCTTGCATGTGTAGCGGTGGTGAAACCCGATACCATCCCAGTGATTCCATATCATTGATCTAAATACAATTTTAATTCAGCTTTTACTTTCTTGCTATTAGTTTAATTAACCTCAAACCAACCAATCGTTTTAAATATTAGTCTTAAGGCAAACTAGACTAGTCTGAAAAAGATTCTTAAAAACGTTGTCCTTTGGGTTTGATCCTTAACTATACTACGATAAGACTCGTCCGCTGGCGGGTGGTATTATTGCACTTTGGTTTTGGTAAAAGCTTCGGGATTTCAACCCCGAGTGAGTTTGTTAGTGCATTCAAAATACCACGTCAGGAACACTTAGAGGTGGAAAACTTGCATATCAACCCTTATTCTGGATAAATTGCAATTTGCACCAAAACCTCTCCATAAAACACAAGCATCAAGCAAACAAACTCAAACAAAGAGCTCAAGCCTCCAACATGCCCTAATTACATCTCAAATAATTAGAGTAAGGAGCCAAGCAACATAATTAAGCAAAGCAAATAGGGTTATCCCAAAATGTGGGGCAGTGTCCTTACAATCCATAAACCCCTAATAGAGATTTCACACCTGAAATCCTAAGAGAAAAGGGAAGGGCACTTCCTCCTCATCTCTTCCTCAAGATCCCGCATAGCCTCCTTAACACCAGGATGATGCCAAAGAACCTTCACAAGCACTAGGTCCTTCCTCTTCAGCTTCTTCACTCTCTGATCAAGGATCAACACTAGAACTTTTACATAGGCCACATCCTCATCAAGATCCACCTCCACATGCTATAGAACTAACTCTATATCCGAATGACACTTCCTCAACATACTCACATGAAACACTGGATGCAACTTGTGCAACTTAGGTAGCAACTCCAACTGATAAGCCACCTTTCCAACACGTGCCCTCACTCGGTAAGTTCCCATACACCTGAGAGCCAACTTACCCTTATTCCCAAACCTCAGAACACCCTTCTAAGGAGATACCTTCAAATATACCTTGTCTCCCAATTGGAACTCCAAGGGTGTACGTTGATTATCTACATACAAATTTTGTTTGTCTTGTGCTGCCTTCAACTATTGATGTATCACTCTGATATTCTCTATAGTCTACTATACAAGCTCAAGGCTAAGAAGTTGATACTCACCTATATCATACCAAAACAATGGAGATCTGTAATGTCTCCCATACAATGCCTCATATGGTGCCATGTCAATACTACTTTTATAACTGTTGTTGTAGGCGAAATTTATGAGATGTACATCCCAACTCCCTAAAAACTGAAGAACACAAGCCCTCAACATATCCTTCCTTCCTCTTCTTTAGTTCCTCTAACCAGAGAGGGCAGTTTCTTTTCTAATGTCTAGGTTGTTGACAATGGTGACAATTGCCTCTTTTCTTTACTCCTCCATTTGCTTTGAGATCTAAAGAATTGAGCTTCTAGATATCTTTAAAAATCTTCTTAGCTTTGCTTTTCCCTGTTGACTTACGCTTTGTCTTGTTGATCACCATCACAGACTTGAGCTTGATTTTCTTCATCTGTCCCTCAACTATTCTCAACATGTCCGACAACTCTATCAATGATTTGTCAAAGTCTTTCGTGTTGTAGTTCATGACAAACTGACTGTAAGATTCTAGAAGAGACTGCAGAATCACATCAACAGATAACTCTTGACCCAAGGGGAATCCCAGTCTAGCTAGGTTCTCCACATACCCAATTATCTTGAGCACATGAGGACCTACTGGATCTCCTTTTTCCATGTTACATTTGAATAGTACCATAGAAACATCATATCTCTCTTGTCTTGTCTGATCTTGAAAGATGTTCTTGAGATGTGTGACCATCTCAATCACATCCATGTTCTCTTGCTGCCTCTAAAACTCATATTCCATGAAGCGTAGCATCAAACACTTGACATCCACGGCATCTTCAATATGATTCTTGTGAGCATCCTTGTTAATCCTAGGTGCAGTTGGAAGGGGTTCATCTGGTTTTGGCATCTCTAGGACATAGAGCTTGCACTCTTGTATGAGAACGATTCTCAACATTCTAAACTAGTCGTGGAAGTTGTTTCCATTAAGTTTGTCCTTCTCAAGGACCGATCCTAGAGAAAAATGTTTGTTGTTTGTTGCCATTTGATTCTAAAAAAAGATTTTTCAATTTCATCAAAACTCATTTTTGATTTGATTTGATTAATTTAGGACGATCATACTTAGGTCTTTAATTAATCATTATTATCATTATTTTGTTCAAATTGATGACCCTCGAGTATCAATTTGTAAAATTATAATGAACAATTGATGCGATGATTTTGAGTCGCATTTATAGACTTGTTTTACTTGTTTTTTATGCATTTATTGGTCATTTTGGTGGTTGATATTGCATAATTCATCTACTTTGGTCTATGATCCTTCTCTATATCAATTCTCCCTTATTTTGTTGTTTTGAGCATAAATGATTACAATAATATGTTTTATTTCGGCTTATGTGGTTTTGTGTTGAAATTTTAGGAAAAACAAATATCTGTTGCTATCGATACCATCGACAGTGGTCGATACCATCGACAAGACCACAGGGTGCCAGCTGCAAGGAGCATCACAGATTCGATACTATCGAAGCAAAAGTCGATGGTATCGAGATACCATCAGGTTTCTGGTGAGAAGAGAGTCGATACTATCGACCCAAAAGTCAATACTATCGACAAGTGGAGCTTCAGCGACGGAAAAGGACAAAAACCGACGCCTAAGAAAGTCGATACAATCGACCCTCGTCGATGGTATCGAGTTAGCATCAGTCGCGACAAAGAAAAGAAAAGAAGACCAGCCGATACCGTGTAGGGTCGATACCATTGACTCGCGTCGATGGTATCGACACCGTCAGATACAAGTTTGCTTCAGATCGATCTAAATCTGACGGCTACGATATTTTTGCAACCTAACTCGGTGATTATACCTAATGACGGAGACCAAGAGCAATCTATCACGTCATTAGCCGCTGCACACATCCCGAGAAGGTTTGGAGAGAAGAACAGAGCCCAGAAGCACGCCCCAGCCATTCCAGAGGCCGAAGAAGACATTTTCCACCGCTGAAAGGCCAGAGATCGTGCATTCTACGCCAAGGAGTGCTTGGATCTTCTCTGTTCAGGGGTTTCACTACTTAATCATGTTTTTCTCCATGTTTCCCCTTTTCTCTACCATGTTTTGCTCTGAGATGAACATGCAGGGCTAATCCCCTTTGTCTTTAAGACCGGGAGTAGCCCAGGGAAGCATTGTATGACGTGTTTACCATAGTAATTCATCATTTATCTCTTAAATCCGTGGTATGAATTCATTTTCTCAATTATATTGTTATGCTTGATCACCATAATAGTAATCTAATTCCCTTAATTGCTTTGAAAGAAGAATTAATGGTTGAAAAGAGATGAAATTCACATTAATTAACAAATCCTTTGAATAAGGTGGTGTAAGGTTAATGGTGGATACCCAGAGGTCAATTCTAATGCACCTAGTTTAGGGTATAGGTTACTACGACGGTGGAACCGACCAAGACATAGGTAGTGAATTGTACCACGACAGTGGGCAATTCTAACTACAGACCACTACCCAGAAAGAGAGATAAATCTGAGTTGCTATATAGAAATTCATACCATGATAACCGACGGTGAAACGCAATCCTAAAGATCTCCACTTAAATTGATTAAACTAAACCTTTAATCGATTGCTTTGTTTTGCTTTATTTCAATTTCTTTTAATTTTACAACAACTTCCAACTTTTTAACCAGTCTAGCTGATTGTGAGTAGTTAGTAGTAGTCTCTGATAATTCAGTGTCCCTGAGTTCGACTCGGGCCTCACAAAGGCCTATATTACATTGACGCGTACACTTGCGTTCGACGCACGGAAAATTCGTTTCAAGTTTTTGGCGTCGTTGTCGGGGACACGGCAATTGTTGGCACTACGAGTGCTGCAAGCGGCCATTCTAGGCCACATAATTTTTTATTTTTTATTTTTATAATTTTGGCACTACTGTGCATGGTGCAGACACGTAGCACCGACTACACGCAACAGGCACTAGAGGTTCCACTTCCGAGACATGACGACGGGGAGGATTACAATCAAGACCACTTGTAAGAAACAAATTCAGAATTCCAACAAGAAGAAATGGCATAGGAACAGACAATATGGGAGAAGATCAAGGCTTCTTCTTCATCTGCGTCAAAAGGGTCAATTAAGAAGCAGGCAATCAATATTCCAACTTACAAGATTGATCATGCATTAATCAACTTGGTCAAGTCAAATGCGTTCCATGGGCTAAAGAACGAAGACCCAGTCACTCATATAAGCCAATTTGTGGAGAATTGTGACATGATTAAAATTGACAGGTTTCCACAGGAGACGCTCTACCTGAAGTTGTTCCCGAGTTCTCTGGCAGGAAATGCACGAGAATGGTTGCACAATCTTGATGATGAATATGTGGAATCATGGAACTACATGGTGGAGGTATTCTTTGAAAGGTTCTTCCCTCCTGAGAAGACTAATGACATGATCAGGAAAATCCACAATTTCACCCAGAAGGTAGGAGAGACATATTCTGAGACCTGGGAAAGGTTTCAGATCATGCTTAGGAGGTGCCCGCATCACGGTCTTGACAAGGAGACACAGGTCAAAATCTTCTATTTTGCTCTCTCTGAGCATGATAGAAGTAACTTAGATTCCACAGGCTCATGATTCTTTTTTAACAACACAGACACGAGGTGTTGGGAAATTCTGAAAAATATGGCCAAGAAGCAATTCTAGGGCGATAGAGATGCCGTAGAGCATGTTCGGGCTGTGGGGGAGTCAAAGGCCATCAAGGAGCTAAATGAGAAGATGGACCTTCTAGCAAAGAAACTACTTGCTAAAGAAGATACTGAATCCGAGGACGAAGCTCAAGTCAAATTCATGCGCCAGCAGCAGGGGTACAGAAATAATGATTACTCATTGAGGAAGGACAAGAAATTCTCATGGAAGGATCTGAATAACTTTTTACATGACCCCGATGCAAAACCCCATCTGGTGGCAGAGGATAAGAGCACGAAGTTGCTCAACCAAGTGATAAAGCAGAACCAAGAATTGATGAACACTTTTGGCCAGAAGATCAAGCAACAGGGGGAATTTATGAATCAGTTTGGATAGACATTGCAGAGCCATGGGGCTCAGATGAGGACAATAGAGACGTCGATGGTGCAAATGGAAGCTGAAATAGCCAATCTGAAGAAGCCAGTACAGCAAGGTTTTCCGAGTAACACAAACGTTCCAGGAGGAAACCAACAAGCGAAGGCAATCTTGCTAAGGAGTGGCAAGAAGCTTTTAAACCCCAGGGCCGATGAACCAAGAAAACCCCAATCAGAAACCGAAGGTGAGGCCAGTGAGGAGGTGCCAATCTCAGTCACAGAGCCAGTTGAGGAAATAGTAGAGGATGTCACTACGGATCCCATTGTTGTTGAGGAGGAGACACAGAAAAGGACACCTTATGTGCCGCCGCATCAAAGGGAACAGGCTGTCTCGGTCCCATATCTGAATAGTGTGAAAGCAAAGAAGGTGGATGCCCAGTTCAAGAAGTTTCTAGACAGTTTCAGAAATCTCTCATTCAACATCCCATTATTAGAGGAAATAGAGCAAATTCCCTCGTACGACAAGTTTTTGAAAGACATCATTACTAAGAATAGGAAGATCCCTGACATGGAGGTTGTAGTTCTCAAGGAGAAGGTGAGTGCCTTCATCATGGGCACATTGCCACCTAAGAGGCAGGATCCGAGCTGCTTCAACATTTCATGTTACATTGGTAAGGTGAAATTTGGCGAAGCACTGTGTGATTCCGGGGAAAGCATAAACTTGATGCCTCTCTCTACATTCAAAAAATTGGGATTAAAAGAATCAAGGCCGAGCAATATGACAATACAGCTGGCGGACAATTCAGTGGTGAAGCCCTATGGAATTTGTGAAGATGTATTGGTGAAAGTAGAACGGTTTGTATTACCAGCAGACTTTGTTGTGATGGAGATGCAAGATGAACAGGGCAATGAGTTACTACTTGGACGACCCTTCCAAGCTACTGCTGACATGATACTTGAGATGGGGAGAGGTCGTTTGAACTTGGGTATCGCTGATGATCAGTTCGAGATGGTCATTCCAGCACCACATCATCTAAAGATAAGGAGCAATGCCACATGGCGAAGCATTTTGATCACAATATCTCACTTTGTCTAGGGAAGCCATTTTTAGATATGGCTCATGTAATGACTAAGGTGGAGAAAGGGACATTGGTTGTTGATATCATGGAGCAGACCAAGGTTGTGTCCCTTAGCAAAGCTGTGGGTTTTCCTAATGATGAAGAGGAGGACATTTCCCCCTCTACGGAAGATGAGGCCATAGCAAGTTTGGTTTTCAATGCATATCCAGAACTACCAGTTGAAGCCTGCTTGGTCAATATAACATATGATTGGATGAGAAGCAAGTCGCTACAGGAGTGTGCCAAGATGCTTTAGGTGCTTCCATGCTTTTATGACAGGTACTATGAAGACCTTGGCGAACTCCCACCACCGCTTCAGTCATCCTTAATCAGCCCACCAGATTTGGAATTGAAGCCATTGCCACCGCACTTGAAGTACGCATTTCTAGCTGAGGAAGAGAAGCTGCCTGTGATTATTTTGACATATCTGAGTGTCGAGGAGGAAGACCAACTGATGATTGTGTTAAAGAACCATCGAGGTGCATTCGGGTGGTCGGTTGCAGACATCAAGGGGATCTCCCCGACATTGTGCCAGCACAAGATTCGGATTGAGGAGGGAGCCAAGTCGGTGATTCAGCCACAACATCGACTAAATCCTAGCATGATGGAGGTAGTAAAGAAGGAGGTGATCAAGCTCCTTTCTGCAGGTATCATCTATTCTATATCCGACTCGATGTGGGTGAGTCCTACACAGGTAGTCCCTAAGAAGGGGGGAATTACTGTTACACATAATCTGTTAAATGAACATGTCACGACCCGCTTGGTAACCGGGTGGCGTGTATGTATAGAGTGCCGTCGATTGAATGCTGCTACGCTTAAGGATCATTTTCCTCTTCCATTCATTGATCATATTTTAGAGCGTTTAGCCGGCCGATCGCATTTTTGTTTTCTTGATGGTTATTCAGGGTACAATCAGATTTCAATTGATCCTAAGGACCAAGAGAAGTCCACAGTCACTTGTCCTTACGGAACATTTGCATACCGTCGTATGCCATTTGGGTTGTGTAACGCACCGGCAACCTTTCAGCGTTGCATGCTTGCCATCTTTTCTGATATGATTGAACACTGTTTGGAGGTTTTTATGGACGATTTCTCTATCTATGGTGCGTCCTTTGACGAGTGCTTATACGATTTGGATAAGGTTTTGCAACGTTGTGAGGACACGCATTTGGTCCTCAATTGGGAGAAATGCCACATGATGGTAAGTGAAGGAATTGTGCTTGGACATAAAGTGTCTAGCAAAGGGTTGGAGGTAGACCCGGTAAAGATCGAAGTTATTTCCAAATTCAGTTAAAGGGGTACGAAGTTTTCTAGGTCATGCCGGTTTTTATCGTCGCTTTATAAAAGATTTCTCTAAAATTTCCAAACCATTATCTGAGTTGTTGGAAAAGGATACTGTGTTTGATTTTAATGACAAGTGTTTACATGTGTTCAACATGCTTAAAGAAAAACTAATTTCCGCACCGGTTGTGCAAACACTGGACTGGACTAAGTCGTTTGAGTTAATGTGTGATGTGTCTGATTTCACAGTTGGGGCTGTTTTGGGACAACGTGTGGACAATAAACCCGTTGTGATTTTCTATGCATCCAAAACCTTAAATGACGCACAACTGAATTACACGACAACCGAAAAAGAACTTCTCGCCGTTGTTTTTTCTTTTGAAAAATTTTGGCAATATCTTGTTGGATCAAAAGTCGTGGTATGGATGGACCACGCCGCCATTAAGTACTTGATGGAGAAAAAGGATGTCAAACCTAGATTGATTAGGTGGATTTTACTCTTACAAGAATTTGATTTGAAATCAAAGATAAGGAGGGCATTGAAAACGTGGTCACGGACCATTTGTCTAGGTTGGATAGGGTAGATGAAAAGGATGTGCACATACCCATTACTGAGACATTTCCTGATGAACAAATTTTAAAAGTGAAATCGAAAGACCCTTGGTTTTCTTACATTGTTAACTATCTTGCCTATAAAATTATCCCGGATGATTGGACATACCAAGAGAAGAAGAAATGTTTCCATTCTTTGCGTTATTATTTCTGGGATGACCCTATTCTATTGAAGCAGTAAAGGGATGGTGTCTTACGCAGGTGTGTACCAGAGGTGGAATACGAAAGTGTTCTTCGTCATTGCCATACACTACCGATGGGTGGCCACCATGCTAGTTCTCGAACTGCAGCCAAAGTACTTGAAAGTGGCCTGTACTGGCCTACTTTGTTCAAGGATGCTTATGATTTTGTGCGGCAATGTGATTCCTGCCAAAGGGCAGGTAACATTTCAAAAAGACAAGAGATGCCCCTCAATGTATTTCAAGAGGTTGAGGTGTTCAACTTGTGGGGTATTGATTTTATGGGACCCTTTCTATCCTCAAATTCTAACTTGTACATTCTTTTAGCTCTTGATTATGTGTCCAAGTGGGTAGAGGCAATACCCACAAGGACTAATGATGCCGCTGTAGTGTGCAGGTTTGTCAAAGAATATATTTTCTGCAGGTTTGGTGTACCAAGAATGATCATTAGTGATGGAGGTACGCACTTCCGGAATCAATAGTTCGCGGCACTGTTGATAAAGTATGGGGTAAAGCACAACATTGGTACCCTGTAACACCCACAAACTCAAGGGCAAGTGGAGGTCTCCAATCGGGAGATTAAGAAGATCTTGGAGCGTACTGTGGCTTCCACAAGAAAGAATTGGATTACCCTGCTACCGGATGCTTTGTGGGCGTACAGGACGGCGTTTAAGACACCTATATGCACTACGCCTTTTAGGTTGGCTTATGGCCGGGCCTGCCACTTGCCGGTGGAATTAGAGCATAAAGCGCATTGGGCGCTTAGGAAGCTGAATTTGAACTACAATGAAGCAGGAAAGAAAAGGTTGCTTGAGCTTAATGAACTTGACGAGCTGAGAATGAATGCATATGAAAGCTCGCGGATCTACAAGGAGCGTACAAAGTTGATTCATGATCGCCATATTTAGATGTGAATCTTCAAGAAAGGAGATCGAGTACTTTTGTTCAACTCCAGGTTGAAGATGCATCCCGGGAAATTAAAATCCCGATGGAGTGGACCGTTCACCGTAGAGGAGGTCAGGCCACATGGCGCAATCATGGTGCGTGATGGCGAGATGACATTCCTGGTCAATCGGCAATGATTGAAATTGTACTTCGGTGAAGATTACACAAGGAAAGTGAATGAGGTCAAACTCATTGCACTCTGGATGCATGAGGAGCTTCATGTCATCTAGCCTAAGACATTAAATAAGGGCACTTTTTGGGAGGCAACCCAACCATCGGTAGTGTAGTTAGTTCTTTCACATTTTGTACTTTGGTTTGATATGACTTTGTTTTTAGTGTAAAAAAGGTACCGTGATCGTTTGTGCAATGTGCAGGACTGAGGCAGAGTCGATACCATCGACCCTTGAGTCGATGGTATCAAGATGGGTATAGGTTGGCGGCTACAAAAATCACTCTACATCGATACTATCGACGACCTCATCGATGGTATCAACACACCAACAGGTTGATTGCAAAGTCAAGGTCGATAGTATCGACATGCATGTCGATACTATCGAAATCTCTGGAGATATTCAGACGCAAATTGTCTCAGTGAAGTCGATACCATCAACAGGCCTATCGATGGTATCGACTGAGTTATAGGCAGAAGGCAGCGGCCGGGCCTCGCGAGGGTGTTTCCCTAACCAAAAGTCGATACTATCGACTTGCGTCGATAGTATCGACGCGACATGTCACCGATCCGTGAGAGGAAATCAATGGCGATCGCTGCATTGAGAGAGTCGATCCATGGGATGGGTCGATACCATCGGCACCTATCGATAGTATCGACAGCTGTCGATAGTATCGACACGTCATCGATCCGGGCCCCCACATCAAGCCATCGACGACCGTCGATACCAGCGGCAGTACGGATTGTGCTACGCGATTTGATACCATCGACCTGCGTCGATAGTATCGACGGGCATACAGCAACGCCAGCCACGGTTATATAAGGGATGGATTGTCATCATATGATGTCACAACTCCAGAGCAATCCTTCTCCACTTGTGTCGTGCATCCTTGTGAGCAATCAGAGCCCGGCTATGAGCATCCACGATGCGCGTTCTTCACCGAGCGGAGATAATCTTCTCCGACCTTCTCCGAGCTCCATCTTCTAATCCTTCTTCTTGCTCGACAATGGTTCATGTTGTCGGTGCATCCTCTTCATGCGCGAATCCAATGGAGATTCCCGAGTTCGTTCCTCCACCAACTGCTTCTATTCTTCATTCGCGGATCGTTCATCCTTCTGGGGAGTTTGGAAAATCTATGAGGAAATCATGAAAAGAAAGATTGAGCCGACCCGTTACGTCGACCGCGACATGATCCGTAATCTGGGGTTCGACGCTAATCTGGCCTACGTGCTCAAGGGGCAGGCAAGGCATACGGGAAGGAGGCCCGATGAGATCGAATTCCATGTGGACGGCCAGCCATTCTTCGGTGAATGGCCCACGTACAAGGAGTTGGTGGCAGAATTCATGGCGTCGCTGGACATATGTGTCGTGCCAAACGACATCATCGCCACAGATCGCAAATGGATCAAGGGCCGTGTTTCTTTCTGGCTGTACAACAATGACTACACTCTTACTCTTAGGCAGTTCAACTCCATCTACAACTGGAACCATGGGCGAAATGAGTACCAGAGGCTAGACAACCAGACTGACTATGATGTTTTCTTCGTCGAGCTAGTGATTGTGCCTCCGGGCAAATCTGTGAGCTACCACAATGCGGCGGTGGCAGATTTCGAGCATCCGTTCATGTGGATTCTTCACCGCATGCTCTGCACCACCTTGTTTGCCCGTGGCGACCTGTCTCTTAGCAAGTTCCAGGAGACGGACTTATTTTTCTTGCACAAGTTACTAAAGCGGGAAGAGTGTAATTGGGGAGCATTTTTCTTGCAGCGCGTGTTAGCTATAAAGAGGAGTACGTGGAAGGCTCCAATCCACTTTGGAGGGTTCATCACACCGCTGGCCCACTATCTTGGGTTGAATTTCTCCCAGCTTACGCCTCTCTCCAACAGAAGCAAGGTCAACTTGCAACATCTGCATCGCTCCAACCTCATCCTTCTTCGTGATGGCTTGGCGTATGCACACTGCCACGTTAATCACGCTTATCAGGAGTGTGCGCTTCCTGACCCTGTCTTCCATATTGAGGGTGCCCATCATTTCTGATGGCCTATCATAGCCATTGATGACTCCGATGAAGACGGCGGCAACGACAACAATGACAACGACGACGACGAGGCTGAAGAGGAAGAGGAGGCCTTCACTCCTCTTCGTGCACGAGTGGCACCTAGGAAGCGTCCTCGCATGCATCCGGGTGCATCTTCTTCTTACCAGCCTTCGCCACTGCAGCCACAATATCCCTCGCAGCAAAGCGAGGATGTCTACTCCATGCAAGGGATGTATGCAATGCTACAAGATATTCAGCAGATGCAGCAGCACCACACAGCCTCATATGTCGGTATTCAGGATATGACGAACCGGCTGCTAGATAATCAGAGGGCCATTTTTGAAAATGAGCGCCTCCTCCACGACAACCAACAGCACATCGACGACAAGTTGCATAGGATGGAGATGCAGCAACAACCCTTCTATGATCATTACTGGAGCCAGAATTACTTTGGGGGGTATCCAAAACCTCCACCTATGCCCCAGTATGATTTGAGCTTTCAGGGGCAGTACCCATCTTGGGACCCCACGGCCCCGCAGTACCCGCCTCCACCAGAAGAGTGATCGGTATCTCTGTTCCACCCTTTAAGGTTGTTTTTGACTATGAAGCCATAGTCGAATTCAAGCTTGGGGGGAGTTGGAACAGCTCTATCCTTTAGTTTTCTGAGTTTTTAGTTTTTATTGTTTTATTTCTTGTCATTTATTTCTTGCAATCTTAGTTTGTTTGTAGGATCCACATTCTACCTAGTGTAATTGTGGATGTCTTAAGTCATGTGTCATCTCATTTGCTTGTACATGGGAACTAAGGGAAAACTTAAAAATTCTTAGTGATTGCAAGCGTGTGTTATTCAACTTTGAGCACATAACTTAAGAAAATGATTGGGTTTGTCAACTTTAAAATAGAAAATCACAACTGTACATGCCTAGGATTCATGAAAAGTGAAAGGAATTGGTTGTTTGAGCCTAAACTGACCAAATGATAATGAGACTTTAATCTGAATTAAGAGAGAGAAACCTCTTAACTACCACACAGGTCAATAAGGAGGGACACATAATGATTTACAAAGGTTCAGTCAATTAGTCTTGTGATCTGTCCACCTCATTGTTTTCATACTCCACCATAAGAATTGGAAGTACATTACAGTTTTAATCTCTTTGATTGCATTCCATGTAGATAGGTCTCGCATTGCAAGTATTTTCACATGTTTTGCATGAAAATAAAAATTAGAGTAGTTATACATGCACATTATCCTTAGGTGTGTGTCATTTAATTGCATAACTATCATTATGTAGTTGCATTTGCATCTTTTGAGCATATTGTACACCATGTATCTTATGTTACTCTGAAAACATTAAGGGTGGTGAGCATGATCCATACCCTCCAAATAGAATGCTTCAAGTATATAGTTATGCAAAAAAAAGTGAGCCCGACAAATACCTCATTGTCATTATTGGATATAAGGGTCTTCAAAAATATATGAAAATGAAAAAAAAAGAATTGAGAAGAAAATAGGAATGAGAGGGAGAAAGGAACATGTTTTTCACTACATATTAATAAGAATAAGAACATGATGTTGTTCTCTTAGATATTCCATCTCACCTTGAGACGGAATGATAGTGCATGCATCATTCCACCCAAATGTAGGCATTAGGGCATTTACACTTGCATATGCATCATTTAGGTCATTTTTGCTTTGTGCATGTTGAAACTGTATAATGTTTCCATTTCTTCCATGAGCCACCCATTCCATCCACCCATTGCTCGAATTGGTAGGCCACCGTGATTTTATCCTCACTCTTTAATATCAGGAGAACTGCTTCCATGTAGATGGTAGTTAGGGCGAGCAAAGTAGAATAGGAGATCACAAGACGCACCGAGTCTGAACCGGTAAATTCTATTATGTTAACTGCCTTATGTGATAATGTTCATTGATTTTGAGGTAGATATCTTTTATGGATGATTATTGTCGCCTTTAGAGTAATTATCATTTCGTGGTTAGTGAGGGCCGGAATATGAATGTCCGGTGGGGATCATATGGTGATGTTTGTTGTGATGATCTGTTCTTTAGTTGACCCTCACGATTCTATTCTAAGGTTTAGTTGCTTGAGGGTGAGCAATGTTCAAGCTTAGGGGAGTTTGATGCGATGATTTTGAGTCGCATTTATAGACTTGTTTTACTTGTGTTTTATGCATTTATTGGTCATTTTGGTGGTTGATATTGCATAATTCATCTACTTTGGTCTATGATCCTTCTCTATATCAATTCTCCCTTATTTTGTTGTTTTGAGCATAAATGATTACAATAATATGTTTTATTTCGGCTTATGTGGTTTTGTGTTGAAATTTCAGGAAAAATGAATATATGTTGTTGTCGATACCATCGACAATGGTCGATACCATCGACAAGACCACGGGGTGCCATCAGCAAGGAGCATCGCAAAGTCGATACTATCAACATGAAAGTCGATGGTATCGAGATACCATCAGGTTGCTGGCGAGAAGAGAGTCGATACTATCGACCCAGAAGTCGATATTATCGACAAGTGGAGCTTCAGCGATGGAAAAGGACAAAAACCGACGCCTAAGAAAGTCGATACCATCGACCCTCGTCGATGGTATCGAGTTAGCATCAGTCGCGACAAAGAAAAGAAAAGAAGACCAGCCGATACCGTGCAGGGTCGATACCATCGACTCGCGTCGATGGTACCGACACCGTCAGATACAAGTCTGCTTCAGATCGATCTAAATTTGACGGCTACGATATTTTTGCAACCTAACTCGGTGATTATACCTAATGATGGCGGCCAAGAGCAATCTATCACGTCATTATCCGCTGCACACGTCCCGAGAAGGTGTGGAGAGAAGAACGGAGCCCAGAAGCACGCCCCAGCCGTTCCGGAGGCCGAAGAAGACATTTTCCACCGCCAAAAGGCCGGAGATCATGCATTCTATGCCAAGGAACGCTTGGATCTTCTCCGTTCAAGGGTTTCACTACTTAATCACGTTTTTCTCCATGTTTCCCCTTTTCTCTACCATGTTTTGCTCTGAGATGAACATGCAGGGCTAATCCCCTTTGTCTTTAGGACCAGGAGTAGCCCGGGGAAGCATTGTATGACGTTTTTACCAAAGTAATTCATCGTTTATCTCTTAAATCCGTGGTATGAATTCGTTTTCTCAATTATATTGTTATGCTTGATCACCATAATAGTAATCTAATGCCCTTAATTGCTTTGAAAGAAGAATTAATGGTTGAAAAGAGACGAAATTCACATTAATTAACAAATCCCTTGAACAAGGTGGTGTAAGGTTAATGGTGGATACCCAGAGGTCAATTCTAATGCACCTAGTTTAGGGTATAGGTTACTACGATGGTGGAACCGACCAAGACATAGGTAGTGAATTGTACCACGACAGTGGGCAGTTCTGACTACATGCCACTACCCGGAAAGGGAGATAAATCTGAGTTGCTATATAGAAATTCATACCTTGATAACCCGCGGTGAAACTGCAATCCTAAAGATCTCCACTTAAATTGATTAAACTAAACCTTTAATCGATTGCTTTGTTTTTTTTTATTTCAATTTCTTTTAATTTTACAACAACTTCTAACTTTTTAACCGATCTAGATGATTGCAAGTAGTTAGTAGTAGTCTCCGATAATTCAGTGTCCCTGAGTTCGACTCGGGCCTCACAAAGGCCTATATTACATTGACGCGTACACTTGCGTTCGACGCATGAAAAATTCGTGTCAACAATTTTCTAATAAGCCAAGATCCAAGATAATACAACTACAACCTAACCAACATCAGCATACATAGTCAACTATCAAGGTAGGCAACTTTTGACAATTACATCATATGCAATTCTAGATAGACAATATCCACAACTCTTTGCCATAATCCTCTTTATACTTTTGGGTGTAGACGCTCTAAGAATCACCATTTAAGACTGACCCAATAGCCAATACAATAGATATGCACCCTACAAAGGAAGAACCTACATATCTACCATCACACTTCCATGAGGTAGATGGCGCACCATGCGAAGTCATAACCTATGCTTAGTTGAACAAGTTTTTCATGTGTATTTCTATTGGAAAGCATCTTAGACTTAATATGTTTGATTGAGGGATTTATATATATATATACATATAATATGTCCAATCACCACATATATATAGTATCTATCATATACACGCTATATCCCAAAATGTAAACATGCAATAAAACAAAAGGTGATGGTTATGTCCATATCTACTATAATTCCTTGGAGCCACAAGGAATTAGCACCACCTAGATCAATCATCACATCACATGCATGAACTTGTTGATGGTGTAGATCTATTCTTGCCAATCTGAGTAGATATGTTCAACCCTTGAATAGGTTGTCTCTCTTCTTGGTTGGTTGGTTGGTCCTCAGGAATGATCATCTGGCCTCCTATCCAATCAATATATGGACACCTTCCCAACTATCGGTTGGCTCCACCATGTGGTTGTCTGGCTCCATCGTTCTGTCCTACATGGTCCTCTAGATGTTTGGCTCATCTCATGAATGGTCATCTTGTTTGGACATGATCATCTTTTTTGTCATTGCAAGAAAATAAACTACCCTATTGCTAATTTATTACATTGTAAAGAGAAACCTCGAGTTACATTTGAGGGGAGAAAAGGTAGGAAAGAATTAACTTTACATTGGGAAGAGGGAGGTAGAGGTTTGGTATGTAGACTGAGATAAACATGAATAAAACCAAATCAACTACACATAGATTTAGGGTTTAGGCCATAACCATGCTACATATCCACCATAAAAAGCACTTTTAGGGTGACATGTGATATATATATTTCATTGAAAGAAAAGAAACTACCCTATTGCTACTTTATTATATTGTAAAGAGAAACCTCGAGTTACATTTGAGGGGAGAAAAGGTAGGCTTATAGGTCATGCATCTAAAGGAGACAAAAATCATGCATTTCAAATTAGTTTTGTGCGTCGATTTTGTTGTCCTTGGATGAGTGACTTACACTCATCCAAATGAGCTCAAATTTTGTATGTGGCCTATTATTATTGTAACCATGAAGATCAATAAATTATATTTTAGAAAAATATGGTCTAGATAGGCAAACACCATTGGGGTGTACAGTGTGATCTGTACACTCGAGTGTATTCTATCCTGACTCTCTCTCTCTCTCCATGAAGAAAGAGCCACATGAAACACCACGCAATAAGGTGGTAACATCCATGTCTCACCATTGGGTCACTTAATATGGTCAAGGCTGATATACACATCTACTCTCTTATCAAGCTGATAGGGGTGAAACCCTAGGAGTGACAAACCGATATGGTGCATCTCTAGACACAATAAAACCATTATGATGTCCTTCAAGATACCCATAAATTGATAGGATGTCCCTCAAGACATCCAAAAATCAATATAAGGCCTCCTCAAGGCTCTCAAGCCTAAGACAACACTCCTAGGTGTAAAGCACACCTCAAACATGAGTCCAAACACCACCAAGGATGTCACCACTCCACCAAGGCTCAAATAAGTTGCCCATCTCTCTATCCTCTAGATGATGCCAAGAGAGAGAAGGAACACTTAAAGGTGGAAAACTTGCACATCAACCCTTATCCTGGGTAAATTGCAATTTGCACCAAAACCTCTCCATAAAACACTAGCATCAACCAAACAAACTCAAACAAGGAACACAAGCCACCAACATGCCCTAATTACATCACATATGATTAGAGCATGGAGCCAAGCAACATACTTAAGCAAAGAAAATAGGGTTATCCCAAAACGTGGGAAGACATAAACCCCTACTAGGGATTTCACCCCTGAAATCCTAAGAGAAAAGGGAAGGGTACTTCCTCCTCATCTCTTCCTCGAGCTCCCACGTGGCTTCCTCAACACCACAATGATTCCAAACAACCTTTAGAAGAACAAGGTCCTTCCTCTTCAGCTTTTTCACTCTCCAGTCAAGGATCAACATTGGACCTTCTACATAGGTCACATCCTCATCAAGCTCCACCTCCACAGGCTGTAGCACTAACTCTGTATCCAGATGACACTTCCTCAACATACTCACATAAAACATTAGATGCAACTTGTGCAACTCAGGTGGAAACTCCAACTGATAATACACCTTCCCAACACATACCATCACTGGGTAAGGTCCCGTATACCTTGGAGCCAACTTACCCTTCTTCCCAAACCTCAAAACATCCATCCAAAGAGAGACCTTCAAATATACCTTGTCTCCCACTTGGAACTCCAAGGGCCTATGACGATTACCTGCATACGACTTCTATCTATCCTGTGCTACCTTCAATTGTTGTTGTATCACTCTGATCTTCTCTGTCATCTATTGCACAAGCTTAGGGCCAAGAAGTTGATACTCACCTATGTCATACCAACACAATGGAGATCTGCAACGTCTCCCATACAACATCTCATATGGTGCCATGTCGATACTACTCTGATAGTTGTTGTTGTAGGAAAACTCTATCAAATTGATATTTACATTCCAACTCCCTAAAAATTGAAGAACACAAGCCCTCAACAGATCCTCCAAGGTTTGGATGGTCATTTTAGATTGATAATCTGTTTGCTTGTGGAAAGCAATACTAAAATTCAATTGCATACCCAAAGTTGTGTGTAGTCGCTCCCAAAACCAACTTGGGAGATGAGGACCTCTATCAGACATGATAGTATCTATAACACCATGCAAACACATTATATCATCCACATAGATTTGAGCAAGCTTCTCTGCTGTGAATGTTGTCTTCATGGGAAGGAAATGCACTGACTTGGTCAACCTGTCAATGATTACCCAAATGGAATCATAACCTTTGGCTGTTCTAGGAAGGCCAACCGCAAAGTCCATAGTCATATGATCCCATTTCCACTAAGGCATTGGCAACAGTTGCAATATTCCTACAGGATTCTGATGCTCAACTTTGACTTGCTGACATACAATACATCTTGCAACAAACTCAGCTACATCTTTCTTCAATCCTGGCCACCAATACATATCCTTCATATTATGGTACATCTTGGTGCTACTTGGATGCATTGCATACATGGATGAATGAATCTCCTATAGCACCATCTTTCTCAAGTTATCAACATCAGAAACCACTATCCTATCATGATAACAAACTATCACATCATCTGACTCGTGAAAGACATCACACTTTGCGCTGCTGAACTCTGATCTAATCTACTGTATCACATTATTTGTCTATTTTGCTTCTCTGATATGATGTTTCATTGTAGGTTTCACTTGTAACTATGCCAAAAATCCTACTAACAAGGAGATTTCCAACTTGGCATTCATCTGACGCAAGGAGACCAACATGTCTCGCTTATGGCATATCAAAGAACTCAACTGGCCTTTATCCATGGATGAAGATGAAGACTTCCTACTCAATGCGTCTACTATGATGTCCTCCTTTACCGAGTGATAATAAATTATGCATTCGTAGTCTTTGATCAACTCCATCCAACGACATTGCCTCAGATTGAACTCCTACTGTGAAAATATGTACTTAAGGTTCTTGTGATCCGTGAAGATTTGACACTTCTCCCCATACATATAGTGCCTCTAAATCCTCAAAGCATGAACCACTGCAGCTAACTCTAGATCATGGGTCAGGTAATTTTCCTCATGTTTCTAAAGCTGTCGATAAGAAAAATAAACCACTTTCTTGTCTTGCATCAACACACAACCCAGGCCATTATTGGATGCATCACAAAAGACTATGTATCATGTTCCTTATTCGAGAAGGACCAGAACTGATGCAATTGTCATCATCTCCTTCAACGTCTGAAAAGCACATTGACATCAGTCATACCAAATGAATGACACATCCTTCCTCATTAAATTTGTTAGGGGTAGGGCGATAGCACTGAAGTCCTTGATGAACCTCCTGTAATATCCTATCAAGCCTAGAAAATTGTGCACTTCAGTTGGTGCTTCAGATATCCTCACTCTGTCACAGACTCTACTTTCTTAGGATCCACATGCACTCCTTCTACAGATATAACATATCCCAAGAAATCTACCTCCTTCAACCAGAACTCGCACTTGCTAAACTTAGCATAAAGCTAGTGTTATCTCAGCACGGTCAATGCCTGATGAAGATGTTGTTCATGTTGTTTACTATCATGACTATATATCAAGATGTCATCTATAAAGACCACCACAAACTGATCAAGGAACGATTGGAACACCATGTTCATCAAATCCATGAACGTTGTTGGTGCATTGGTCAGCCCAAACGACATAGCCACAAACTTGTAGTGACCATACCTCATCCTAAAAGCTGAATTTTGTATGTCATCCTCCTTGATCATCAACTGATGATATCCTGATCTTAGATCTATCCTTGAGAATATCATCACGCCACACAAATGATCAAATAGATTATCTATCCTTGACAAGGGATACTTATTCTTTATCATGACCTTATTCAACTTCCTGTAATCTATGCATAAGCTCATAGACCCATCCTTCTTCTTCACAAACAACACTGGAGCACCCCAGGGTGACGTATTTGGCCTAATGAAACCTTTGTCAAGTAGTTCTTACAACTACCTCTTCAACTCTGTCATCTCTATTGGTGCCATCCTATATGATTTCTAAGCTATTGGTTGCGTTCTGGGGACCAGATTGATCTCAAAATCAATCTCTCAAGGTGGGGGAACACTTGAAAAGTCCTTTAGAAAGACGTCCTCAAACTCCCTAATAATCGGCACCTCCTGAATACTAGGAATCCTTGCCTTAGTATCCATCAGGTGGTCCAAAAACACCTCGCAACCCTGTCTCAGAAGCTTCCTTACTGGCTGATATCATACATGTCAAAAGAATCTTCCTATCTCTTTAGAAGATCCACGTCTCACTACCATCCACAAAAGTCACTTGCTTGGAACTAGGGCTGAGCATCGGTCCAGAACCGGACCGGACCGGACCGAACCGGACCGGACCGCAGACCGAATTTGAACAAATATATGGACCACAGACCGGACCGTTTCGAGGTAGGACCGGACCGGGACCGAACCGTTTTGTGCTAGGACCGGACCGGACCTGACCGTTTGGACCGTAATTAGTCTTTTTTACATGTTTTACAACTTATTTAATTATACAAAGTTGGTAATCTTAGTCACTTCTAACAATTATATAACTTTAGTATCAAACATTTATACTAGTAGTGATTATATATGTACTTTATTTGTAATTATTATAGAATACACATTCAAATATACATGAATTTTATATAAAATTCAATCTGCGGTCCGGACCGGACCGAACCGGTTTTGGACCGGACCGGACCGAAGACCGAACTCGTCAAAATTCCCAGACCGCGGACCGGACCGAACACAAAATGGACCGGACCGGACCAGACCGGACCGAATTGAGCAGTCCGGTCTGGTTTTGCGGTCTGGACCATTATTTGCTCACCCCTACTTGGAACTACAATCCAAGACCACTCTATACTTATCCAGGGTATCCATTCCAAGGATCACATCGAATCCATGCATGTCAAGTGGTATGAGATCCACTTGAATATTGTGTCTCAAAAAAGAGAGAACATAGGAAGGACACATATTCTACAACACTGTAAAACCAATCAAAAGGATTTCTAGCAGCAAACTATTCTTCTTATGAATAATAGAAAAATGACAACTAATAAGAACTTCACATGTGATAAAAGAGTGTGTAGAACTTGGATCAACCAAAATAGATATCAAGCAAGAAGAAGACAAATCAGAATGAAATAACTCCATCTGACTTGTCACCACTCACGGTTTGACCACTGCCTCCAGTTGACTCATAGCGTAGAATCTAGCCATTTCCTATTATCACCCCCATCCTCTGCTTCGCTTAGAAGATGATCCATCTTGTGATTCTTGGCCACATCCTCATCCTCATGCACCATTGTTCTATTGTCTCTATGAGCCTTGTTGACTCTGCCACAGTTGTTGGTTCACTTCATCCTCTTTCACTAGATAGAATGGTTTTGTCTGGCCAACTTGTCCACACTTGTAACACATCTTGTTCTCATACCAAGGCCTAGGGGGTCCTATCACTGATGTGATGCAACACTTTGTGATCCTTTGGGTGAAAAACTATGACAGCTACCTTTACTCGGCAACCACTGTGTTGAAGCACTAAACCTCTACGAAACTGGTGGTGCAGAAAACCTCAGCTTCTTAAAGCCACCTAATGACTGTCCCTGAGACTATGCAGACCGCTCCATCCTCTGCATATACTCTACAAACATGACAAACCTCTCTCGTTCTCTAAAGCAGCAGATGGGTAGACAACTCAACATTCAACCCCTTCTCAAAATGACGAATCCTCTCTTTCTCCATTGCAGCTATGTGAGGATAGAAACTCAACAACTCCATAAACCTTCCCTCATACTCATTGATCATCATGGATCCCTGTGGAATCCTCTCAAACTGACTAGTCTTCTCATCAAGATATGTCTGAGGAAAGTACCAACTAATATAACTCATGTCAGAACTCCTCTGAACCAACCACAACATCGGGTCTCTTCTCCTCCTCTATGGACCACTAATAGACAAAAAACCCTCTTAGAAGGTACAACACATGCTTTACCTTATCCTCTTTAGGGATACTCAGGATCTTAAAAACCTTCTCAAGCCTAATTAGCCACAGATCTACATTTGTCGGGTCAGCTATCACCGCATACTCAACCACTCCAACACGATGAAGCCACTCAAAATTCTTCCTAGTGCCCGAAGATTCAGTATGGGGAATTGGTGCCCTGGACTAAGGTGTCGGCATCCTATCCACCATATGAGTCATCGTTGCCATAAACTGCCCAAAAAAGAGATTGAAAGCAGGGTTCTCTATCATGGTTGGTTCAAACTAGGGGACTTCAGGCACCCGATCTTCTGGTGCCTAGTTCCTTGCACCACCACCTGGTGCAGTAACACTGCTCTCGACATCATGTTCTTTGTGTTCTCTAGACATCTTTAAGATTTCTCTTCTTCTTTGGCATAAGGAGAAGTGACTATAAGATAGACTAGAGGGCACTAGAACAAACACAAACTCTAGTCCTAGGTCCCTTTAGACTCAGTGAAAGTAAAGCTATGATACCAACCTAATGTGACACCCATTGCCACACAAAGTGAGATTACTCAAAACCAAACTGTGGAATAGGGATTAACAAGTGTATTATCAGAAAATACTATAAATTAAAACCTTTTTCATAAAACTTCCAAATAGCAAGAACCTTCACATATAAATCCTTTCATGCCTCAAAGCATATACAAGGCATGTTGTCAACCTGTAACCAAGAACTATTCTAGAACATATATACATGATTCTACCATATCTGGTACACAAAGGGCACATAAAGAAAGCACGTTCATGAAAAATCTAAAAAAGTTCCTGAAGACCCAAGTGTACAGGGATGACTCTAGGACTCTATCAGCAAAAAACATCCAACAACACTGCCAACCTCATCAGCTACTAGCCCTCCTGCTACTCCTCAACCTCCGCCGCATGATCTCCACCTCCTCGTGCTCGTCCACCTAAAAAGGGTGTGGGAAACCCATGGGGTGAGATTCCAAATCTCAAAAGGAGATATAACTCACCACCAACTCTATTATTATCACAGATAAGATAAACAAAGCAGTAGCATAATTACAATTATGTGAAGCAGGTAATGATTATTAATCAGGAAGAGAATTTTCTATCTAATTTATGAAACATCTTGACAATTTAAAAGGAATATGAAGAACATGTATATTTCCAATCAACACCATTGTATAAAGATCAAGCAAAGTCTCATTCAGTGTTTTCATATTTTGATCCTATACAATTATGCTACACAGCTGATTATGTATTTCATTATGCCCTAAGGAATTGAGTACTACCACCCAAATCCAACTTACCTCTTGATAAGTCAAAATTGGTGCCATACAAGGTCTAATGGAAGAGCCGCAATCCACGACCTCACCCCACCTCTTGGTCAACACAAGAGAAACCACGACAGAGACATATCAGTCAACTGCAACAATAATATATAGTCAAATTTAAGGATTGGCTCACACATGGTCATCCACATATATAATCATAACTAGCCCACCTTGGTACAGGTACGACGGTAGAAGAACATGCCTACTCATAGCCGTTCTAACAAGAAGGAGTGGCTCACGCATGGCCATCCATGCCACAATGAGATCGACTCATGCATGGTCATCTCATGCATCCTGTATTTAAGGATACAAGGAAGTACTCGACTTGTACCTTGTATATTCAAAAATATGTGCTCTGAGTTAAACTCATTTCACCATTCAGCAAATGCTGACACTGAATGGTTCTATGGCACATGGCAAACTACACTATTAGATTCCAATTGATTATTTAGACCAATTTAAACATCTTTAGCATCAATCAAGTTACAATGTACAACCTCTAAAACAAAATCTACATAAATAAGGGCATGACACATCATCAGAACATACTGGATCATATAAGGTGTGATCTCATCACTTTAACACTTGATTCTTGTCATTCACCATATGTCCCTCACAAGTACCACATCTCTTGGGGTAACAACCCTCATCTCAGTATTGAGGAAAATCATCTCATGGAAGAAAATAAACCATAATTAGGTCATAAAACATATATTCCTCTTTCAAGAATATCAACAACACTATATGCCCCACAAAGGCTCATACAAACATAACATAACCACTTTAGCTCATACCTGGATGTGTATATCAACTGGTGTTTCCTGCATGGTTAGAAATTGATAACAAAAAGGCAATACATCATCAACACCATTATCTCATAATGCTCATGCCATACATTTTACATTATTAAATTAGGGTTTCACTTTACTCGATTAGGGTTTACAAGGTTGGATCAACAACCACCCTTAGGTTATCACTTTCATCATCGTTACAAGATGTGTTATGAGACATGGAAACATGATTCTCATTATCATTATAAAACATGTTATGAGGTATAGAACATAGTTCTCACATCATACGTACAACTACTCCATAGGGTATCACATCATACCATGTGGCTCTAGAATCAAGATGGTGTATCTTAGACACCATCACAAGACATCGATTAGGGTTCCCACATAGGGTATTGAGTTAACCCTAAGTATGTTGGGAAACCATGCCAAGGTAGGGTATCAGCCTACCTACTCAAGGTTTGTATCGTTTTAGGCACCCCATGGGTGCGTCGGGAACAACACCTCAAGGAGAGGGTGTTGGCCCACCCCCCTCCTTCTATCGTGAAATGCCATCATAGGGGTGACAACCAACAAGGTAACGAGAAACATTGTGGCATATCGATTCTTAGGGTTTCAACAACGCATCAACCGTGACGGCTATCAGGGTGTCGGACAATGGCCCTCTCTCAAGGCGTGAGGGCTAGAGGCCTAATGGGTAACGCTCCTGAAGAAGCATCGACTTCTGCCCAAGTAGGGAATCACAAGTCATGATGGATGTAGGTGTATCGGGCAGGAACGTTATGCCAGGTAACAACCAAGAATGATGGCTAAAATGACTCATGGATGAACAAGGCATGACGGCCTAGGGCTCCCCTAGAATGTGTTGGATTATACACTACTAAGGTCATGATTACCACACAAAGCCTAACGGTCTAACCTACATGTCGACCTCCACATACATGTCAACCTACACAAGCACATCGATCTCATTGTCTCCAACCTGAGGATGGTGTTACAAGCAAGGTTAAAGAAGTGCAACACAAGTGCAACATCTAAGAAAGGTTTGTTTTTCAAAATAGAATGCTATACTACCCAAAAGAGTTACTAGCATGCAAGCAATAACAAGCCAAGGATGAAGAAACAGATAGAAAGTAAAAGGTGATAATAACAAAGAGGGTTTATAATTATATAACCCGCCTTAAGGATCACCACCGAGCTCTAAGATCCAAGGTCAAGCTCCAAGATTCACAAGCTCAAGAAAGAAGAAGATCCTCCAAGCTTGATCACCTCAACACCTCCAAGAGAGAAGAGGGAACCATGGTTGAGAGAGCATGAGAGGGAAAAGAAGTAACCAAGGTCCATGGCTGAGAAGAATAAAGAAAGAGAGAAAGGAAGCTAAGGACGTGTCTTGCCAAGGTAGAGGAAGAAGAGAGTCACCACAAGCTTGGGACTCATCCACCAAGCTCCAAGAGAGAGTGATCCTCTAGCTCAAGGTCATCAACCAAGGAAGAGGAAAGCAAAGAAGGCCAAAAGGATTCTCTTGCATGGAGAGAAAGAGGCATATATACAAGAGGGATGAAAGAGAGAGCAAGGGGAAGGTGTCACCACCTTAGAACCCTAGGTGACACATGTCCACGAAGAAAGATCCACATGCAACACCATGAAACATGGTGGTAAGATCCATGTCTCACCCACTAGGTCACGTAAGATGGTCAAGGCTAATACACACATTTACTCTCTTCTCAAACCGATAGGGCTGAAACCCTAGGAGTCACAAACTGATATGGTGTATCTCTAGACACCATAAAACTGATATGATGTCCTTAATGATACCCATAAACCAATAGGATGTCCCTCAAGACATCCACAAACTGATCCAAGGCCTCCTCAAGGATTTTAAGCCCGAGACAACACTCTTAGGTGTAAACCAGATCCTCAAACATGACTCCAAAACATCACTAAGGATTTCACCACTCCACCAAGGCCCAAACAAGGTGCCCATCTCTCTCTCTCTCCTCTAGATGATGCCAAGAGAGAGAATGAACACTTAGAGGTGGAAAACTTGCACATCATCCCTTATCCTGGATAAATTGCAATTTGCACAAAAACCACTCCACAAAACACAAGCATCAAGCAAACAAACTCAAACAAAGAATTCAAGCCTCCAACATGCCCTAATTACATCTCAAATGATTATAGTAAGGAGCCAAGCAACATACTTAAGCAAAGAAAATAGGGTTATCCCAAAATGTGGGCTAGGGTCCTTACAATCCATAAACCCCTAATAGGGATTTCACCCATAAAATCCTAAGAGAAAAGGGAAGGGTACTTCCTCCTCATCTCTTCCTCAAGCTCCCACATATCTTCCTTAACACCAGGATGATGTCAAAGAACCTTTTACAAGCACAAGGTCCTTCCTCTTCAGCTTCTTCACTCTCCGGTCAAGGATCAACACTGTAACTTCTACATAGGTCACATCCTCATCAAGCTCCACTTCCACAGGCTGTAGCACTAACTCTATATCCAGATGACACTTCCTCAACATACTCACATGAAACACTAGATGCAACTTGTGCAACACAGGTGGAAACTCCACCTGATAAGCTACCTTCCCAGCACGTGGCCTCACTCGGTAAGTCCCCATATACTTGGGAGCCAACTTACCCTTATTCCCAAACCTCAGAACACCCTTCCAAGGAGATACCTTCAGATATACCTTGTCTCCCAATTGGAACTCTAAGGGTGTATGACGATTATCTGCATACGGCTTCTGTCTATCTTGTGCTGCCTTCAACTATTGATGTATCACTCTGATCTTCTCTGTAGTCTACTGCACAAGCTCAGAGCCAAGAAGCTGATACTCACCTGTCTCATACCAACACAACAGAGATCTGCAATGTCTCCCATACAACGCCTCATATGGTTCCATGTCAATACTACTTTGATAGTTGTTGTTGTAGGTGAAATTTATGAGATGTACATCCCAACTCCCTAAAAACTGAAGAACACAAGCCCTCAACAGATCCTTCCTTCCTCTTCTTTAGTTCCTCTAACCAGAGAGGGCAATTTCTTTTCCAATGTCTAGGTTGTTGACAATGGTGACAATTTCCTCTTTTCTTTACTCCTCCATTTGCTTTGAGATCTAAAGACTTGATCTTCTAGATATCTTTAAAACTCTTCTTAGCTTTGCCTTTTCCTGTAGACTTCCCCTTTGTCTTGTTTATCACCATCATAGACATGAGCTTGTCTTTCTTCATTTGTCCCTCAGTTGTTCTCAACATATCCAACAACTCTATCAATGATTTGTCAAAGTCATTCGTGTTGTAGTTCATGACAAACTGACTGTAAGATTCTAGAAGAGATTGCAGAATCACATCAACAGACAACTCTTGACCCAAGGGGAATCCCAGTCTAGCTAGGTTCTCCACATACCCAATTAGCTTGAGCAAATGAGGACCTACTGGATCTCCTTTTGCCATGTTACATTTGAATAGTGCCTTAGAGACATCATATCTCTCTTATCTTGCCTGATCTTGAAAGATGTTCTTGAGATGTGTGACCATCTCAATCACATCCATGTTCTCATGCTGCCTCTAAAACTCATATTTCATGAAGCGTAGCATCAAACACTTGACATCCACGACATCTTCAATATGCTTCTTGTGAGCATCCTTATCAGTCCTAGGTGCAGTTGGAAGGGGTTCATCTAGTTCTGGCGTCTCTAGGACATAGAGCTTGCACTCCTGTTGAGAATGATTCTCAACGTTCTAAACTAGTCATGGAAGTTGTTCCCATTAAGTTTGTCCTTCTCAAGGACCAATCCAAACAAAAGTGTTTTTTTTTTCATTTGATTCTACAAAAGAATTTTCAATTTCATCAAAAACTCATTTTTGATTTGATTTGATTTGATTTGATTAAATTAGGACAATCATACTTAGGTCTTTAATTAATAATAATTCTCATTATTTTGTTCAAATTGATAACCCTCAATTATCAATTTGTAAAATTACAACGAACAATTTTCTAATAAACCAAGATCCAAGATAATTCAACTACAACCTGACCAACATCAGCATACATAGTCAACTATCAAGGTATGCAACTTTTGACAATTACATCATATGCAATTCTAGATAGACAATATGCACAACTCTTTGCCATAATCCTTTTTATGATTTTGGGTGTAGACGCTCTAAGAATCACCAGTTAAGACTGACCCAATAGCCAATACGATAGATATGCACCCTACGAAGGAAGAACCTACATATCTACCATCACACTTCCACGAGGTAGATGGTGCACCATGTGAAGGTGTAACCTATGCTTATTCGAACAAGTTTTTCATGTGTATTACTATTGGAAAGCATCTTCAACTTAATATGTATGATTGAGGGATTTATATATATATATATATATATATATATCATATATATACATATAATGTATCCAATCACCACATATATAATATGTATCATATATACGCTATATCCCATAATGTAAACATGCAATAAAACAAAAGGTGATGGTTATGTCCATATCTACTATAATTCCTTCGAGCCACAAGGAATTAGCACCATCTAGATCAATCATCACATCACAGGCATGAACTTGTTGATTGCGTAGATCTATGCTTGCCAATCTGAGTATATCTATTCAACCCTTGAACAGGTCATCTAGGTTCTTGGTCAGTCGGTTGGTCCTCAGGAATGATCATTTGGCCTCCTATCCAATCAATATCTGGACACCTTCCAAATTGTCGGTTGGGTCCACCATGCGGTTGTCTAAATCCGTCGTTCTATCCTCCATGGTCCTCTAGACATTTATCTCATCTCATGAATGGTCATCTTGTTTGGAGATGATCATCTTTGTTGTCATTGCAACAAAAGAAACTACCCAATTGCTACTTTATTACATTGTAAAGAGAAACCTCGAGTTACATTCGAGGGGAGAAAAGGTAGGAAAGAATTAACTTTACATTGGGAAGAGGGAGGTAGAGGTTTGGTATGCATACCAAGATAAAAATGAATAAAACCAAACCAACCACACATAGATATAGGGTTTAGGCCATAACCATGCTACATATCCACCATAAAAACTGATTTTAGGGCGACGTGTGATATATATATATTTCATTGCAAGAAAAGAAACTACCCTATTGCTACTTTATTACATTGTAAAGAGAGACCTTGAGTTACATTTGAGGGGAGAAAAGGTAGGCTTATAGGTCATGCATCTAAAGGAGACAAAAATCATGCATTTCAAATTAGTTTTGTGCGTCAATTTTGTTGTCCTTGGATGAGTGACTTACACACATCCAAATGAGCTCAAATTTTGTATGTGGCCTATTATTATTGTAACCATGAAGTTCAATAGATTAGATTTTAGAAAAATATGGTCTAGATATGCAAACACCATTGGGGTGTACAGTGTGATCTGTACACTCAAGTGTATTCTAGAGAGAGAGAGTTGGGCTAGAATACACTCGAGTGTATAGGTCGCACGCTACACTCAAGTGGTGTTTGTAGATCAAGACTATTTTTTGTAAAATATAACCCATAGATCTTCATTGTCATGCTATAATTAGGCTACATACAAATTTTGAGCCCATTTGGATGAGTGTAAGTCACTCATCTGAGGGAAACAAAATCGACGCACAAAACTAATTTGAAATGCATAATTTTTGTGGTCTTCATAACATGACCTATAAAAGTCCAAATGTGCTCAAATTTTATATATGAGCTATTCACAAGATGTTTAAGAAGTTCAATGCATTAGATTTTAGAAAAAGATATTGCATCATGGAAAACTACTTGAGTGTATTCTACTCCAGATACACTCGAGTGTATACCAGCCTGACTCTCTCTCTCTCTCTCTATCTATATATATATATATATATATATATATATATGAAAAAAATATATATATATATATATATATATATATATATATATTGGTTTTGGGATTATGTGGTATTTGATCAGATATGCATATGAGACAGTTTAAATATTCACATAATATGCAATAAATAAATGATAAAACCAAAAATCTGATCATATCGATATCCTAAAATATAGTAAATTGACGTAACTTTGATACCGTTGTTGGAAAATACAGGCAAAGAGTATAGCAGTGGAAACAAAAATTTATCTAATTGTATTCCCATAATAACAAGATTGTGTTAACTACTATGAGATAGGAAGGATGGTTTATCAAGTTTATGTCTGGTCCTAGAGAAAGTCTAGTGACTACAACTCTTTGTAGTTGTAACTATCTTCTAGTTTCTCTTAGACGGTGGTTGTGCAGCTCCTGGTCTTCACCATGGACAAAAAAAATGACAACTTCTATAGTGACTCATGTGGTCTCACCATAGACTGTAGGTTGACGTTGTCCTCCTAGAAGTAGCCAAAGGGCTCTAGCCGCTAGATTAGTCTACACGGACCAACTAGAACTTTTTTCATTCAACTAGAACAGATAGGAAGGAGTTGTCTCTGCCATTGGTGTAATACTCACCAACCTGCTCTCCTGCAACAATGATCCTTAGTTGTTCTCTCTCGTAGTTATCCCTCTCTAGTCGGGTAGGACTTGCTTGGGCTCTCTTGGTTATCAAAACCATATAGGACAACAATTGTCAAAGAAATTGATTCTCAATTTTCTATGTTATTTTTGTGCTCAAGGAAGCCCCCAATACCCCTCTATTTATAGGCAGGGTTTGGGTTAAGGTTCCCAGTCTATTCGAGATTTGTGCTGGAGTGGAAGGGAGATCTTGAGTTTTTGCAACCTGTAACACACGAAATGGTATGTTGGAAGTCTAGACGGTCATTTGGCACTATGAGATGATCATCACGTGCTGCCAGACAGTCATCTGGGAGTTTCCTAAATTTGACAAAATTGTTTCTAATTAATGCGAGCATTAATTCCTTGTTCTGATAAAATTGAACAATTGAAATGAGTAATCTTTCTCATGAATTTGGGAAAGTTTCTAGAGCCTTCCACTGACCCAACTGAACTGGTCGGTTCACCATGTGAACTGGTCATCTTGCTTAGTCGAGCCTATCAGTTCACCCAGTGAGTCGATCAGTTGGGTCTAATTCGTGCAAAAATCCATCCAACTCAATTCCAATCAGTCTAACTCTCCAAACGGCCATCTCAACCCTTGAAACGATCATTTGGCACTCCAAACGTCCATCTCACTCAGAGAAACGGTCGGATGACAATGCAGCCAGCTGATATGTTGTGTGAATTGAGTACCTAAACAATTTCGTAGTCAATCCAATTATTATTCAATATCAAACTCCTCTTCGAGATGAGCTCCTATGTGTGTGACCTTATAGGTCCCGTATCACGTTGGTCGTGAATGTCTATAACTAACTTATGACAGCACAAGCAGAGAGTGGTGCCTAGTCACACATCAATGCTACCCAAGTCTCTGATATCTAGAGTGAACTCAAGGCATGAAATCCTCATACTTTCTACATTCAACCCATGTTCCTTGAACCAAGAGCATACAGTTTGAGATAATGTGACCTAAATATCATATATTGATTCACATGTTCATGCGCATACATTTCTCAGTTTCGCTTATCAAGTGACCAAGATATCATACTCAAGTAGGAGGGACAAATCCCATCTGTATTACTCACAGTCAATCCCCATGTATCAAATTCACCCAATCATCACTGTTATAACAACTCATGTTTCAAGACTACGTTTGGTGATGTCAAAGTGTACCTAACAACATGTGATAAGTGTAGTGATTTCAGGTCTAAGCATCACAACCACCACCTTCACTATGAGAGATGGCTATGACCCCCAATGATGGTTTCCATATATCCCTCTCAAGGTGTGTTTGTCTGATACACTATTCCCTAACATTTATCTATGTTCTTGGTTTGATATGCCATATCATGACTAATGGGATTTAGTCATCAACCAACTCACACTCCAGTCTTATGTGTTGCTGGTGTCTATCTACCTTCCACAATAACAACTGACTAGGGACATAATAACAATGTACATACTCTTAGCATTCATATGATCTCATTCTCCAAGTCATGTACTTGAATACATATTCCATTGAGTATTTTCATTCTTTAGATATTCACAATGTTTCCTCATTATGTCATAACTGAATGAAACATAATGGATTGGAAGCTTCCCTTTATTAGTATTAATCAAATCCTTTTATGGTATTTGCCATGTCAATCATCATATGGTTGGATCTCTAGGCATACCTTACCAACAGAAGGTACAAATCATCAAGGATAATTATAGACTGCAAGTGTGGAAGAACCTACTCTCTATATAGAAGCAACACATGAAAGGCAGTGGTGAGAGGAAATTGACTAGGAGATAGAAGCAATCGAGAAGAATCCTACCTAGATGCTAGTTGAGTTACCATTAGGACACAAGGCTATATGATTGAAATGGGTCTACAAAATTGAGGACTCAAAGGGGAATATTGTCAAACATAAGGCAAGGATAGTTGCTAAAGGGTATGTGCAACCACAAGGGATTGATTTTAAAGAAGTATTCACTCCATTAGTGAGAATGGAGACTATGAGGTTACTTGTAGCTCTTGCACTTCATAATAGATGGAGAGTTCACCACCTGGATGTCAAGACATCTTTACTGAATGGAGAATTGCAAGAAGAAGTAAATGTCTCCCAACTAGAATTGTACGAGGTATAGGGGGAAGAATAGAAAGTGTACAAACTACAAAAGGAACTATTTGGACTTTGAAAAGTCCCAAGATCTTGGTAGAATAATCTAGATTGGAGTCCAAAGATGTCCAGGTTCAAGAGAGGTACACAAGAGGTGGTTGTGTATAGAAGGAATCATGAAGAGAAATTACTCATTGAAGGAGTTTATGTGGATGAAATAATCAGAATAGGTCCAGTAATGATGAAATTGAGCACTTGAAGAAGCAGATGATGGAGGAATTCGATGTGAGAAATTTGTGTGACCTCTCTCACTACCTAGGCATTGAAGTTTAACAAAAGGAAGATTGCATTTTAATCAAACAGATGGCTTATGCCAAGAATATACTGGAGCGGGCGGGGATGTGGGAGTGCAATCCGAGCAAGTTCCCCTTAGAGAAAAATTTGTAGCTGAGGAAAGATGCAGGCTGTAAGGAAGTGGATCCAACTAAGTATAGAAACTTGGTAGGGAGTTTGATGTATCTAACCCATACCTGGATCGATCCGTCCTACTCTTTTGGCTTAGTTTTTCATTATATGGAGGAACCCATAATCATGCATCGAAGGGCAGTCAAGATCATCTTGAGGGATATTAAAGGTATGATAAACCACTTATTAGCTTATATAAGAGGAGGCAAAAGGGTCAAATTAGTAGGCTACTCAAACAATGACTTAGTTGGAGACAAGGATGAGAGAAAGATCACAATTCATATGGTTTTCTACTTAAGTGGAAAACCGATCTCATGGGCTTTATAGAAGAAAAAATGTGTGTATTTATCTGTGTGTGAACTGAGTACATGCCAACTACTACAACAATGTGCTAAGGGATATGGATCAGCAACTTGCTCTAAGAAATCATTGGATTAGAAAGAGAACCAATGCTTCTATTCATGGATAATAAATTTGCCATCACTCTCATGAAAAATCATGTGTTTCATTGCAGAAGAAAGCATATCAAAATCAAATTCCACTTCACTCGTGAAAGAGTGGAAGAGGGACAGATCATTGTGAACCACGTCTGCACTAATGAACAAGAAGCATATATTATTACCAAGGCATTGGGAAGAATCAAGTTTGGCAAGATGTGTAATCTATTTGGATATACTAATATTAATAATCAAAGTCTATATTAGAGGGGAGATTGTTAGGATATAATGTAGAGCTCAATTACTTAACTAGCTCAACATGTGGGGTAGCCAAATTCATAGGAGGGTAATGTTCATATTATGCTGCACATGTAACAACCTAGATTCATTCTAGGAGAAGCTCAATTATTTGGTTGAGATCCAAGAAATTTGGATCTCAAAAGGCTATCACAAACAAGTAGCCACCTAGTTAGGAACTAATAACAATCTTTTATTCTATATTTAAGTAGGTGCATCGCAGAAATAAAAATGTAGCTCCTTCTTCTTCCTCCTACAGTTATTACCCTAATTTTCTTGCATGTTTGGTTGGTCTCATTATGGTGTTTTCATGGCATGAGATTCTACAAAAACACAAAAATACTTTGAGATAGAGTGGAAAATCAAGGACTATTCCTCTTGACTTTGTATGTGGTGGTATGCGACTAAACTTGCAGGTGACGACCCCAATGGCCTAGCGGGACTAGAGGAGGAGGCTACATTACACATGATCACCTCTTTGTTAGGCTCTTGGTGGCCAAATAACATACAAACCTCACCACCAAACAACTTAGTAGCTAATCGCAAGGATAGTGAATAGATGCAATTGGTAGGTAAGACGCTCAATTCATATATGTATTTTAGAAATTATCTAAAAGGATAATTATGATGACTGTATTCAATAATACTTATAGTCAATACTTAAGCTAATTAGATTGGTTAATTTTGATACATATATTATATATGCAAGTACACATGTTTAGTGTATGTATGTTAATATTAGTAGACAAATGGCATGAAAATCAAAAATTTTGTGATGGAAAAACTATTACATCAAACTAATGATTAGATGATATTTGTACATGACGTATATAAAATGAAATCTGAAATAATTTATCATTTTTAAGTAATGAGCATACTAGTATATGTGGTAGCTTGTGTAAGTATAGACATGCTTTTATACTAATAGAACATACATGTTACAAGTTCTTATATCTAATTTATAATTCCAAATATCTATTCATATAGATAGGATAGATAGAAGTCAGACAATAGAATATACTAATAAAACTAACATATTCATCACATATACATGCAATATGGCTAGTTCTAAATGTGCATGCTAATGTATTATGTAACTTATGTACTTGGTCAATCTATTGTGATGCCTAATTACATAGAGTAACTAATGCATACATACAAGATAGGAGGTTAGATACAAATTGAGATATTAACCTAGACTTAGTTACATACATTAATAACTAAATATACTGGTATGCATATTGAACCTTATATATATTCATATAAGCAATTCAAAATCTTTTGTATTTGGGTAGTCAATAATAAGAAAATATCTTTAGTTCATTATGTTAAGGGATTTAAACCTAAGTATAAATGTATTTGATGTATTTTAAATAATTTACTATGGTTAATGTAACATTAGAGAAATTCATTTATAGCCATTTATATATTAACCTTGAAGTATATATACATGGCCAATAATGATTAATCATATCATTAATGAAAAATAAAACATTAATAAAGAAAATATTGAGATGATACCAAGCCCTTGACCATGATTGTGATCAATGCTCCTATTTGTATGAAGAATCTGGTTGAACCTTTGTGAAGGAACTTCTTATTAATTGAGTTGAATGATTTCTCTTGAATTGAGGTATGGGAATCTTCTATTTTGTTTAAATGAAGTTATATATCCCTTTTGAGTATCATGCATATGTAAGGAATATTGGGAAATCCAACTTGTTTAACTCTTAGCCTACTCTGGAAGATCCCCAATTAGTTACTTGTTGAATCATCACAATAATTGGTACTATTAAATTTTTGGTCCAAGGCTAAGCTATTAAGTGGAATTATGCTTCCACAAGTCTATATAGTGTTAAGGGACTTTGGTCCAAAAGTCGACTAGAAATTAATCTTAACGTGGTCATTCTTGTTTTGGAGGATGAGAACACATGATCATCTAAACACAGACAAAGTATACCAAGTCCCTAAAATACTTGAGAAATCTTCTTAAATTGATATACCATATGATTAAATTTGAGAGCCATGCATATTTATCTTTTGAACTACTTTCCTACATTTTATATCTCATTGCATCCTTTTTTATTAAATCTTGAGTAGATAGGGCACATTTATTTAACTTTACTGAAACTATTTTTCTACCAGTCATTTAGATTGAGAAAAGAATCAGAAGAAGACTTATTGGAAGATTTCATCAGTTTTCCCTTATTCAAGATGATGAATAAATTAGTGAAAATGTATTAAATAGGATTTGGTGTATAAGTTTTTTCTTAAAACCTCCATTTACTCTAAATATTTTTGTGAATGCAAAGATTGTTTATTTTTCTAAATTTGGATTATGTCAAAATTTGATCTCCGAAGATCAGTTATGCATAACTTATGGAGTGCATGTAGAACACACAAGTATTTTGGTAAGAAGATAGTGAAATAAACTCTAAAGCATTAGCATAACTTAGTGCATAATCCTAGAATGCTCTTCTAATGTACCAGAAATTTACATAACTTATACTCAAAACCATAGTTAATCACCATTCTCTATGTCAAATACATAATACTTGACTCCTTATTATGAGGCTTTATTCATGAACCCCTCAATCACAAACATTGGATATCATAGACAATAGGAATGAGTATGATACTCCAACCACCATGGTAGGTAAAAAAAAATAGTTAGATCACCCTAAGCTCCTCCTAGTTGTATGAAAAATGGATAATTGTAATGAAATAGAATTTGAACTTTCATCTTATTTGCTCCATTTAAATTTTGAAAAACAATGCAATTGATGACAATTATTTAGCTTTTAGTTAGTTTAGATTGTATAATATGATTTCATGCCATAGCATTGCCTAATACTTCAAAGTTTCAAACTATCTAGAAGATGATATCATCCATTCATATTCATTATTTGATCAATATGTAATTTTATCATTTAGAAAAAAATGATTGACATATTATCAAAATTACAAACCTATCTACAAAGAACAATTTCAAGGATGAAATATCCTTCCAAGAAGGGAAGGGAACTGGCAACACGTTATGGTTCCTTTATTTTGAATTTTTCTCTTGATGAGCTTAATTTTTTTAATGTGAATCTTACTTTCTTTAAAAAAGGGTACTTTGTGATCTTATCATTTTATACTGTAGACGACATGATATAACATATTTATTGAGTAAAATATACTTCATGATACTTCTTGCATGTAAATAGTAATTGTGAAGAATTTGGGTGTTGTGTTGAGCAGCGTTAGTTAGGGAAGCAATGTGTTGTCCCTTTTTTATTACTAACTTAGAAGGGAAAATTATAGAGAGGTCCAATAGTAAAGGTAAATGACATAAAGAAATATGAGAAACATAAAATAGATATATTAACACTCCCCCTCAAGCTGGAGCATACACATCATGTATGCCCAGCTTGTTACTAAGACAATGAAACATTGTTAGACCCAATGGATTTGTAAGAACATCAGCAAGTTGGTCTTCAGATGTGACATGAGGAGTCACCACCTTTCAATTCTTGACTTGATCTTTGACAAAATGATAATTAACTTCTATGTGCTTAGTGCGTTCATGGAAGATTGGATTCTTAGCAATATACATTGTAGCTTGATTGTCACATCTGAGCTCAACAGGAGATATCACAGGAATTTTCTACTCAGATTGCATGGATTGAACTCACTGTAGTTCGCAACAAGCATGAGCCATAGCTCTATACTCTGTTTCTATGCTAGAACAAGCCACCACATTCTGCTTCTTGCTTTTCCAGGTGATAAGATGATTCCCTAGAATGGTACAATATCTAGATATGGATATTCTATCATTTTGATTACCATCCCAATCTGCATCTGCATATCCAGTAAGAACAATAGTAGACATAGGTGTCTTAGGTCTAAGATATGTGATCCCTTTTGTAGGTGCACCTTTAGATACATAAGAATGTAACAGACTGCTATCTAATGAGCCTGCTTGGGTGAGCTCATATGATGACTCATCACTCCTACAACAAAGGAAATTTCAGGATGGGTAACTGTCAAGTATATCAACTTACCCACAATCTACCAATAATACCCTGTATCAAGATAATCAGTGTCATCAATCTTCTCCTTCACATGATAGTCCATAGGAGTGGATATTGGCTTGGACTCACTCAAGCGTGTCTCATGAAGTAGATCAAGCACATATTTCCTTTGAGATAAATTAGTTCCTGCATGAGATTGAAGAACTTCAATGCCCAGATAGTACCTCGATATAAGGCTCATTGGATTGAAACATAATCGTCCTAGCAATATCAAGAAGATGACAATTTTTCCTCTCAGCCACCCCATTTTCTTGGGGTGTATGAGGGAAATACGTACGATGTATCATTCCAACAGAACTACAAAAATCAGCCATAACATGTTGAACATATTCCAAGGCATTATCATATTAGAGAATTTTAATGTTGCAATCAAACTGGACTTTTATTTCTTGATGAAAATGTTTGACAATGAATAATAAAAACTCTCGAATCTTCAACTAATAAGTCCATGTCATGCGAGAAAAATCATCTACAAAAGACATAAAATACTGAAAACCATTATAACTGCTTTCTTTTATAGGATCTCAAACATCATTGTGAACTAGATCAAAGGGACAAAGAGCCCTTTTATTGACATGACTAGGGTAAGACACTTATGATGCTTCCCCAAGTGACAAAACTAACACTCTATAGTAGACACATGTGATAAATTTGGTTTTAACTTCCGCAAAATCTCCAGAGAAGGGTGACCATATCTATAGTGCCACAGTAAGGGAGAACTACTTAAAAGGATAGCAGGGGCTGGTGTAGCAGGTACTTGACGAGGAAGACTTGCACTAGGAAAGAGGTAGATATCTCCTTTCCTAGGCCCCCCACCAATCATCCTCATACTCTTGAGATCCTATAATACAAAACTAGAAGGACCAAATGTCACTATATATTTCACAATATCAATCAATTTTGCAAAAGAAAGTAAATTGAATGGAAATTCAGGCACATAATATACAAATTTGAGGTTAATCTTAGGAGTCAAAGAAACAGAACCACTTACTAATACTTTCTGCACTGAACCATAAGCTAATGTCACAGATTGATGTGGAATATATGAGTCAAAGGAGTGAAGCATTTTCCTCATACTAGTCATATGTTGTGAAACTCCAAAATCTACCACCCAGGAAGGAGAAGAACCGGAAGCCATGAAGGAAGAAGCTGAATTACCAGAGGTGGAAGCTAGGTGAGCTGAAGACAGTGAGGCTCCCATGTTCAGATGTTGAGTGGCCTGAATAAAGGAGTCATATTATTCCCTAGTGATGGTAATTCTAGAAGCAGAAGAAGCAGTATCAGTAGGAAGAGGAGGCTCAGACGACTCAGTGCTACCAGAAAAGTGAGTTGTCCCAATAGGAGGCGCATAGGGTCTTTCATGTTTCTTCCAACATCTCTCAACACTATGTCCTGGATGACCACAAAAACTACACTTTGGCCTAGTTGATCCTCCACGTCCATCACCTATACGTCCTCCTCTAACTACATCAACAACAGATGTGTGAGACTCTCCAAAAGAAGGAGCTGCAGACGAGTGAACTGGTTCAAACTTTGATTGTTGAATTTTGGAATAAGCTTCCTCCAAACTGGGAAGTTTATCAGCTGCTAGAATCACACTTCATCCTGAACAGAAAGACAAACTCAACCTAGAAAGAAACTTCAATGTAACTAGATCATCCCTATCCTTGACTTTCTCTTACATAGTCATAGGATGGTAAAAACTCATCTCTTGGGCAATAGACTGTATCATCCCAAAATATTCCTCCAAAGACCTATCTCCCTTCCATTCTGAAAAAAAAATTGATCATAAATCATAAACTGTTGCAGAGCATTCTTCTCCTGAGAATAATTCTTCTTCACATCATCCCAGATGTCCTTCGTTGTGGAGTAGAACATGAACCTAGAAGCAATACTAGGCTCCATACTCCCCCATAGCCAGGTTTTTACTAGACTGATGTGACGCTTCCATTCAGCATATTCCTTGTCGGTCTCGGCAGGAGGACCGACATGTCTCGATTTATCTCTGGACTCTAGAATAGAGTATACAACATTCATCTACATAAGATATTTCTTCCCATTCAACTTGATGGTGGGAATAGGTGATGCCTCATTGTAGACAACAGACGTCTTGTCCTCCATATTTAGCTGTGATGTAGGGATCTTTGAATTATTGTTGATAAAGTGGAGATGGAAAGATACATGTCCCTAATAACAAATGAGGTGACAGATTGATACACCTCAGGAAAAAGAGATGAGTGATGGAGAGATACATGTCAGGACAAAGAGAGGAGTGACGGAGAGATACACATCACGTTACGAGAAACAAGATGTGTTTCTGACGCATTCACGACCTCCAAATAAATACTTCCTAATCACTATGGAGGAGATGTGATCACTAAGTCTCTACATAGACATGGACCCTTTGATCTGGAGTTTTAGAACTCCGTCTTAGCCTTTGAAGATGCCCGCACTACCGGCCAGAGAGAACGCTAAGGTTGTCAGCATTGTTCACGTCAAAATTACTATTCATGTCGTCGTATTGTTCACGCTGGAGTACTGTTCACGTCGGAGTTACTGTTCACACCAATGTTACTATTCACGTCGTCGTATTGTTCACCACTCTGGTACTATGTGAAAAATTAGGTTGTTGCGTTGTGTAGCGTTAGTTGGGTAGCAATGTGTTGTCCCTCTTTTATTACTGACTGAGAAGGGAAAATTACATAGAGGTCCAACGGTAAAGGTAAATGACATAAAAAAATATCAGAAACATAAAATAGCTATATTAATAGTAATTTCACAATTAAAAAAAAAGAAAATATACTTCCAATCATATGTGCATACTTTCACCTCTTGAATAACTTATTATTTTAAAAATAAATTACACTGATAATAGTATTTCTTGTTAATATTTGTTGAAAAGCTTGTATTTCATATTTCTTGGTAATTGTGCCACATTAGATGAACCTTTTCATTGTAATCTGTATGAGCATAATTGGATTTAACTACTATGGTATTCTTATATATGAAGTTGATTATTAGATAGATGAAATTTCTTCATTCTTGAAGGTTTCCTTAAATAAATGTTCAGGTTTATCTATTTGAGATCTAGAATTATCTTTGATGAATGTATTTTTATAATTTGAGTATCACTTATTCATAATACCCATTATGAACTTGTAATAATGTTTCTACTACTATATAATAGTTAAGGTAGATTCAAATCTTAAACCAACTAGATATTCCTTAGAAAATAGCTAGAAATGTATGTCTACTTACACAGAGACCTAGGCTATTTGTCCTAACATTGTAGAGTTTATGAACCAAAAAGACATACTAGTTTTGAAGCCTCTAACCCTAGTTCTACATGAAGCATGAGATATATAGAAGTTTCATGGAAGAGAAAGTATGAATTTAACTCTAATTAACAATTGTTTAATTAAGAAGGTCAGGATTTTGGAGACAATCTATTTTAAGGGTGGTTGAGTTGTAACATACTCGATCCTGGCATTCTTAAGGTATGATATAGTTTAAGTAATATTTTAAAACATGAGTTCAAATTATCTACATTTTAATCCTTTCCTTGCTCATATTCAAACGTAATTTGAATATCCATCTAAATATTTATTTATGCACATTGTTTAGTGACATTTCAACTCTCAAATGTTCTTCACTAGCATCTCTCGAGTGATCAAATACCACGAGGTGATAGTATCCATCAATGTGAGTGATGTGACTTCGAAATACACTACAAGTGATTAATTGGCCAAATGATACTGATTGATGATGAATATAGTTTGCAACATACCCATTTGTGTTAATGATTGGCCTAATCACCAATATTGATACTTATATGCAGTGCATCTAGGTTATCTACGTCCAACATTTTATTTAATATAAACAAAATCCTAACTAGCGATCATGTTCTCGTTGGAATCGTGGCTTATTAATTTATATTAATATTATAAACACGTTGAAAATATGTTTGCGCAACGCACCACTTAATCTATAGCCATAATGATGTAGTGTCTTCTCCGATTCATCGTCTCTTCATTCCAGCGACGTATTGATACGGAATCACAAATAACGCTGACCTTTGTGCTTATTCATCAAGCCTTGTACACATGGGCGTAACTAGGGGGAGGCTGCCGGAGCTGAAGCCCCCCCCCCCCCCCCCCAAAACAAAAATTCTGCGTAATAGTACCCATGCATTAATTAGTGTTATTAAATAAATAATACCAACCGTTACAATCCAGGACAGATGCTATTGTATTGTTGAGTAAATGAATGAGATATGGACCATTAGAATATGAATAAACGCAGATGCTGAGGGGGAGTAAATCAGTCTAATTGGGTCACGATAGTTATTGACGGATTGTGTTATTAAGGATTGTTCGTTTCTCCACCATCACAAAGAGAAAATAGAAAACGCCACAGACACATTAATGGAGTCCGAGCTGCCGGCAATGCCTTTTTTACGGGAAATTTTTCTGCAATGATTAGAAACCAATCGCGAAAGCCACATACCACCAGCGACATAGAGAATTGCTTTGCTCACTGCAGGCCAATTGGGTAGTACGATAATAATGATTCGTTTTCTGATCTTCATTTTCAGTCTTCCACTTATGCGTTACCACTACAGTCACGACCAAAAATCAAAGTCTAACATTCTAAGTGGAGGTATATAAATTGTAATTTTCAGATAAAGTCTAACACTCTAGTTAGAGGTATGCAGATTGTCATTTTCAGCCAAATGCAACATTGACTTTTTTTGTAAATTATAACATTATATGATCAATATTTTAAGATTGATTTGATAGTAATTTTGTGAAAATGAAACTAAGAGTGTGCAATTGTGATTATTCAACTAATCAACAATTCCGCGTTCGTAAAAAAAAAATATCCAATGTGCTAATATTATGTCGTCCTTATAAAACCTAGCACCCCCTATTGTGATTTTCTGGATCCACCACTGCTTGTACATCACATATAATAGCTTCAGGCATGCTTTGGCCGGTTCTACAAAACTACAATGGAGAATCCAAACACCACCAAGCCTCCTCAGTGCTAGCTGCAACCATGTGGTTAACTTCGACCCTGCCACCTTGCTTACTTCACCCTAATGTTTGATCTCCCTTGCTACTCTAGCACGGGAGCAAATTTGTTGTTCTCAATCTACTGCTTCGGCATGTTATATTTATCTGTCGTGCAAACTCCTAATTAATTTTTTTAGGAGTGAGCGCCTTTTTAATAAATGTAAGGTTGGGATGTAATGGAACAACAAGTTGCAACATTAGATTTGGACGCCTCTAGCACCATCCCTCTTGCTATATATACAAGAATCAATTGACACGACAAACCTGCAGTCTAGGGAGTCGACCATCTCTGATTTGCAATTTATCCCTTCAGTCGTTGCACACCATTGTTCAGTCTCCAGTACGAGAAATGAAGTTCTTAAGTTGTCTTCCTAGTGAAAAGATCCAGTGTTGATGGGATGTTTGTCAGGACGTCCTGAATACGATCATGGCCCCTCAAAAAGGCTATTTTTCAGTGAACGTGTGGAATAAACCCACAGGTATTTCTCGGATGGTCATAGTATGTTTTTTATGCCAGGGATTTGGAAAGCATCTGACAACCCTCCCTCTCCATGCATATCAAAATATGTTTTGTCACTTGTTCATGCTTCCGCTCCAGCTCCTGCTCCCATTCCCATTCCTGTTCTCTCCCTCTCATTTTACCTCTCTGACAGAAACCTAGATCCACTCGTGCTCTCTGGCAGTGGAGGCAAGATACATCAACACTGATCGTTGATGTTGTTGGTTATTTTAGGGTTTAGGTCTATAAACCGAGTTCAGTCAAACTAAATGGCCTTCGACGTCTCAAGCATCCTACGCTCGAATTTGTGTTGTTACGTGATTATGCAATGTCGTCCTCTTATTCACTTCTCCCTGTTCTAATGTCCTCTTGATTGCTTCTCCCTGTCCTACTTCTCATAGACATATACTATTTCATTTATTTTACATGTACACTAATTGTATTTCTTAAAAAGTTGATTTTTTTCGTTGAAAGGAAGTTCTTTTATACATTGTATTGGTAAAATGAAGCTCTTTTATTCATCGTGTTGGTGAAATGAAGCTCTTTTATTCATAGTGTAGCTAGTTACATCTGTAAAGAAGTGAGCTTTAATATCATGTATTTCGTTTTTTTTATTTTCGCCAGATTATATATTTTCCAGAAGAAATATATCATGGGTGCGACTGCGGATGAATGAATGGAGGAGATGGACATGGTTTTAAAGAAACTTCAAAAGGGTTCAGTCGATGGCATGTCATTGTCAGTGTGCCAACATACTCATTAAGATTCAGTCTTGTTGTGTCATTGTCACCTCACCAAGATGGTACGCAACAAGCTTCAGTCATAGGTGTTTATCGTCACCACGCCAAGATATCCAATAGAGAAATTTTGTCAACAATACATCTTTGTTTGACATAGATCTGAATGAGATGATTTATCAAAACTAGGCTGACAAGGAGTATCACGGGAAGTTCCATTAGTTTCTAATGATGTGCATGCTTACTCAAAGAATCCAGAAGAATCTAATTTTGAAGATCAAACATAATATGATTTTTTACAAAGAGATCTCTCAGAAGGAGACATAGTTCATGCACATTATTATTGTGTAAACATTCCTGATATGAAGTCACTAAAAGTTGAGAGGACTCAAATAGTTTTGAATGAGACATGTGTCACTTCTAAAAGCACCAAAGAGGAGATTGTTTTTGAAGATATTCATATAAATGTCTCAGATGGTTAGTCCATAAATTGTCTTTTATTAATAATATCATTCCCTTTTTTCTTATTCAACTATCCTTTTCTCCATCTCATAGTTCATGTTCTCCTAATCCTTCTTCCTCTTCTCTGTATCATTATTGCTTTTCTTCCTCTTCTCTGTATCATTATTGCTTTTCTTCCTCTTCTCCGTATCATTGTTGTTTTTCTCAAGTTCCCTATTCGTTCTTCATCTTCTCACAATCCTTGTTCATTTTTACATGATCATTCTTCCTTTTCTCATGCTTCATAATTGTTCTTCCTTTTCTCGCTATCCTCTTTCCTTTTCACCTCCTCCTTATTCCTATTCTCAAGATTTTGTTCCACTTCTCCCTAACCTCATTCCTTTTCTCTTGTATTCATGTTTCCCTTTCTGCCTAACTTTGTTCCTTTTGTCCTATATTCTTCTCAATCGTTCTTACTCTCCTACCCATCCTTATTCCTTTTCACCTTCTCCTTACTCCTTTTGTCAAGCTTGTTCTTCCTCTTCTCCCTAACCTCGATCCTTTTCTCTTATATTCGTGTTCCCCTTTCTCCTTATCTCGTTCTTCCTTTTCTCAAGTTATCTATTCCTCTTCTCCCTAACCTCGTTCCTTTTCTCATGTATTTGGGTTCCCCTTTCTCCCTAACCTTGTTCCTTTTGTCCTATATTCTTCTCAATCATTCTTACTCTCCTACCCATCATTATTCCTTTTCACCTTCTCGTTACTCCTTTTCTCAAGCTCGTTCTTCTTCTTCTCCCTAACCTGATCCTTTTCTCATGTATTCATGTTTCCCTTTCTCGCTTAGCTTGTACTTCCTTTTCTCAAGCTCTTTGTTCCTCTTATCCCTAGCCTTTTTCCTTCTCTCTTGTATTCATTTCCCCTTTCTCTCTATCCTCGTTCCATTTCACCTTCTCCTTACTCCTTTTCTCAAGTTTGTTCTTCCTTTTCTCCCTATCCTCATTCCTCTTCTCCATAAGCTCATTCTTCCTTTTCTCACTATATTCACTTCCTCCTTATTCTGTTTCTCAAGCTATCTTTTCCTCTTCTCCCTAACCTCATTCCCTTTTTCCTATATTTAGATTCCTATTTCTCCCTAACCTTGTTCATTTTTTCTTGTATTATTCTCAATCATTCTTACTCTCTTACCCATCATTGTTCCTTTTCACCTTCTCCTTACTCCTTTTCTCAAGCTCGTTCTTCCTCTTCTCCATAACCTCAATCCTTTTCTCCTATATACATGTTCCCCTTTCTCCCTTAGCTCATATTTCTTTTTCTTAAGCTCTTTGTTCCTCTTCTCCCTAACCTTGTTCCTTCTATCCTATATTTGTGTTCGGCCTTCTCCCTATCTTCATTCCATTTCACCTTATCCTTACTCCTTTTCTCAAACTCACTCTTCCTTTTCTCCCTATCCTCGGTCCTCTTCTCCCTAGGACTGTTTTTCCTTTTCTCCCTATCCTCATTCATTTTTACCTCCTTATTCCTTTTCTCGAGCTATTTTTTCCTCTTCTCCTTAACCTCATTCTTGTGATCATGTATTCGGGTTCCCCTTTCTCCCTAACCTTCCTCCTTTTGTCATATATTCTTCTCAATCATTCTTACTCTCCTATCCATCATTGTTCCTTTTCACCTTCTCCTTACTCCTTTTCTCAAGATCGTTCTTCCTTTTCTCCCTAAGCTTGACCCTTTTCTCCCTAAGATTGTTCTTTATTTTCTCCCTATCCTCATTCCTTTTCACTTCCTCCTTATTCCTTTTCTCCCTAACCTTGTTCCTTTTGTCTAGTATTCTTCTCAATCGTTCTTACTCTCCTACCCATCATTGTTGCTTATCACCTTCTCCTTACTCATTTTCTCAATCTTGTTCTTCCTCTTCTGCCTAACCTTGATCCTTTTCTCCCTAAGCTCTTTCTTCCTTTTCTCTCGATCCTCATTTCTTTTCATCTTCTCATTCCTTTTCTCGAACTATATGTTCCTCTTCTCCCTAACCTCCTTCCTTTTCTCCTACATTCGATTCTCCTTTCTCCCTAGCCTTGATCATTTTTTCCTATATTCTTATCAATCATTCTTACTCCCCTACCCATCATTGTTCCTTTTCACCTTCTCCTTCTTTTTTCAAGCTCGTTCTTCCTCTTCTCCCTAACCTCAATCTTTTTCTCATGTATTCGTATTCTCCTATCTCCCTAAGATCGTTCTTCCTTTTCTCGAGCTCTATGTTCCTTTTCTCCCTATCCTCATTCCTTTTTTCCTCTATACATTTTTCCCTTTCTCCCTTTACTCGTGTTCCATTCATCATGTTGCCTTTCATTGTATCATATTACCTTGATAAATAGGATTATTGGAAAAACCTTGAATTTATCTCTCCAAAGGAAGCTCATCAGTTTTATAACAAGTATGCTCATCAGAAAGGGTTTGCCACCATAATTTACTGGGAGAAGAAGTGTAGAGGCAAGAACACGGATCATGAAAAGATTCAGTATATGTGATATGTCTGTAATAAATAAGGATATCGTAAGTAAATTTTAATAAATCACCATGGTTCTAAAATAATAGAAGAATTAGTAGATTGTCGAACTAGAATGGAGAGGTGTTATAGAGAAGAAAGGATTGGGTGCAAAGCTCGTATTAATCTAAATCTTAATTGCCAGCTTATTCTCTACAAGATAACTAGTTGGGTTGTTAATCATAACAATGCAATTCACTCGTAGGAATAGGCACACCTTATCAGATCCAACCACATTGTTTCAAACATGTAAGGAGTTGTAGTAGAGATCAAAGAAGATGTTGGAATTCAGTTAACAAATTCCTACAACGTGATGTCTTTGGTCACCGGTGGATGTGAGAGCATCGGGTTTGTTCGACTAGATATAAAGAATCATTTGAGACGTAGGAGATTGAATACAATGATATATGGTGAGGCCACTACTTTGCAAGAGTACTTATTTAATGAAGCATACAACAATCCATCATTTACTATGAGATTGAGGATGATAATGAAGAGAGAATTGCAAACATCTCGTGGGCCGATGGGAGGATGAAGCTTGATTATCAATTATTTGGTGATGTGGTTTCTTTTGATACAACTTTTCAAACAAACAAGTGCTACTGACCATTAGGTACTCAATAGAATCATGTGTTCCAGTTTTTAGTATCTTATGTTGCAATACTCGATATATTATGTTCCATTGTGTGACACTTTTGTTCAATATTTGATATCTTCTCTTTCATTACTCGACATTTGTGTTGTAGTATTGAACCTTTTTTGTTCCATTATTCTAAGATGACATGTTAATTTTTAAATGCAGCTTTATTTGTTGGTTTTAACCACCACCATCATGGTTTCATATTTGATACAACCCTCCTCTACAATGAAACTATTGATTCCTTTACATGGTAATTCCAGACATTTCTTAAATACATCTCAATAAAATCACCTTTAACTATTTTCACAGATCAAGACGCTGCAATGGCTTTGACTATAAGATAAGTTCTCCCTGATACGTTCCACGCGCTATGTATATGGCATATATTACAAAAAGCTCTAGAGAACCTCACTCAGATGTTCACTTCTATTTTGTGCAACCATCTTACTCTACTCATGTATGACATTGAAACCAAACATTAATTTGGTTTTGCTTGGACACAGACGATTGAAGAACGCTTCTCTGATGGACCGTATTGTTGGATCGAGAGAATATATGGTTATCAAAAATAATGGTCCTCGTCTTGGATAAAACAATGTTTTACTACTAGAATGAAAACAACCCAGCTTAGTGAATCATGAAATGGTATTATGAGGCTCTTCCTCCAACCAAATCACAACTTAGTATAGTTCTTCACACACTTTAATAGAATGCTTTCAAGCAGGAGGAGTAATAAAAAAGAACAAGAGTTTCAAGATGCTCATAAATTTACAAACAATATCTTTTCCTACATCCCTATTACAATAAGGGCCACTGAAGTTTATACACCTAATATATTTGCAATATTCAAATTAGAGTTCAAAATGATGGTGGAGTGTGTAATCAAATTCACACCAGAAAATAACATTGGTTGTAAGATTGCATACATTATTTTCAAAAGTGATAAAGACAACAAAGTAGATGAGAGGACTGTGTTACTCCAACTAGATGACATGAAGTTTGAGTGTTCCTAATGTATGTATGAAATCATGGCAATGCTCTATAGACATATTCTTAAAGTTATGGATGTTCTAGCCTCTATTGGACAACAAAATTTGTGAACAATTCCCCCACACTACATAGCTTGGCATTGGACAAAGCTTGATAAGAATGGGATTAGCATACTTGACTCCAGTTTCAGTGTCAATAAATCATCTGAATATGGGAAACACTATCAACATCTAAGTCACAAAATGGTTTAGTTGGCCACATTAGTTTGCATGGATGATGATGTCTATCGAATGGTAGACAATGAGATTAATTTTTTATGCTCTAAGGCTGACTTACTAAGGGCCAACCATAATGAAAATTGTGTTCTATTTCTTGTTTCACATTGCACTCCTGTTGAAGATATACCTACTCCTTGAAGCTAGTTTACAGACAAGTCAATAAATTTTCATGAAGCACCAAACTATTCCAAAAAAGATTGGTAAATATTATGGACACTGCAGGACAAAATGCACAAGTGAAGATGTGTCGACAAGAAGAAAGAGAGACCACATCTGCAGCAATACCTAATTATAACTTTGGGATTTGACGAATGTTAAAATACTCCATCATTAATATTGATTATCATGTCTTATACACCAACATTCATATCCATATTGTTGTATCATATTTTTCATCATTCAATAATGTCATATAGTATTGAATCATATGTGTTCTAGTATTCAATCTTGTGTTCTAGTATTGAATTATATTTGTTCCATTATTCAAATATGTGAGTAAGAGAAAAGGAACAATGTGTAAGAGAAACGAAACTCCAAGGGCTGATAAAGGAACAATGAGTAGGATAAATAGAACATCAAGGGTTGGTAAAGGAACAATGAGTAAGAGAAATGGACCAATAAGTAGGAAAAAAAGAACAATGAGACATCTTTCCATTAATGATAATAAAAAAAACAAATACATATACATCAATAGCTATGCATACATACAGATGCATAATAGTTGACATTTTAACATACCACCCATTGTTCCTTAACTTCCCTTATTTGATCATTTACTCCTTATCCTTGTTCTTGTCCCCATTGTCCTTGTTCCACTTCTAAAACACTTGGGACAAGAATGGTGAGAGAAGGAACAATGAGTAGGAGAAACATAACATCAAGGGTTGGTAAAGGAACAATGAGTAGGATAAATAGAACAATGAGTAGGAGAAATGGAACATCAAGGGCCGGTAAAGGAATAATGAGTAGGAGAAATGGAACAATGAGTAGGAGAAATAGAACATCAAGGTCTAGTAAAGTAACAATGAGCCAGAGAAATGGAACAATGAGTAGGACAAATGGAATAATGAGACATCTTTCCATTTATGATAATACAGAAATAGGTATGGATACAACAATAACTACGCATACATGTAGATACATAATGGTTGATATGTTAACATTCCACCCATTGTTCCTTTACTCCCCTATTTGATCCTTTACTTCCCATCCTTGTTCCTATCCTCATCATCCTTGTTCCACTTCTCAAACACTTGGAACAATAATGGCGAGAAAAGGAACAATGAGAAGGATAAAAAAGGACATTAAGGGCTGGTAAAGGAACAATGAGTGGAGAAATGGAACATAAAGGGTTGCTAAAGGAACAATGAGTAAGAGAAATGGGACAATGTGTAGGAAAAATGGAACAATGAGACATCTTTCCATTAATGATAATACAAAACAAATACAGATACAAAAACAACTACACATAAATATAGATTCAGAATGGTGGAAGTTTTAATATTTCACATGTTGTTCCTTTACTCCCCCTATATGATCCTTTACTCCCCATCCTTGTTCCTATCCTTATTGTCCTTGTTCCACTTCTCAAACACTTAGAACAAGAATGGAAAGAAAATGGAACAATGAGTAGTAGAAAAGGAACAAGGATGATGACTACAACAATAAGAATGGGGAGTAAAGGATCAAGGAAGGGCAGTAAAGGAACAACTTGATTCTTGTTCATGTAGTCATCATCCTTGTTCCTTTTCTCATTACAAATATGATTACAATACTAAGCAACAACAACAACAACCTCTGTTGGATGTGACTGCATAGCTAGAGGACATGTGGTGTGCACCCAAACGTGGTGCACACCATGTTCTCCAACTTTTGCATTTGGCATTCTAGTAATCATTGTCGGTCATAGGTATAGTGGGAACCAAGACCCCAGTACCACACTCAACCGACTTTCATGGATTGAAAACCTATATCAAGTAGAATTAGGTTTGGAAGTATTGAAAATGGTTCAGATTCAAAAGAGGTACATTTTCCCATTAGGTTTGGAAGGATTGGAAAAGATTTGGAGTTACAATGAGGAATAGAAGAATCTTCCATTTCTCGACCAATGTTATGGCTGAGATAAAGAGATTTCAAGACTTCACCATTTCTTGAATGCATATTTGATAGTGGAGTAGGAGGAGAGTTGGTTGTGGCAGTGGCTGTGGCTATTGAAGTTTAGTAGGTGGTGATGCCCTTCTCTAAAATGGTATTGTGCTGAATTTATAGCCATTCAATGATCTCCTTTGAGGCTAGGGTTTCCCAAGCTCGACTTCCCTTGAGTAGCAGTAGTGGTTAAAAGGTATTGGGTCACTTTTGGCACCTTCCTGTGAGCAACAACAGTAAATGTGCTCATGACAGTGTCAAGTTGTGACAACTCTGGAGGTGACTGTATGAGTGAATTGTAAGTTTACTTAGCTCTTATCCTCCTCTTTGACCCTATTCCCTAGATCATTTTTTCCTATAGCCATTCCTCTATTTCTTCCATTCCTTTACTCCACTTGATCTTGTTCTTGTACTCATCATCATTGATCCTTTTCTCCCACTCCCTCTTCCTTTACCCCCCCATTCTTGTTCTTGTATTCATTGTCATTGTTCCTTTTCACCCAGTCCTTATTCCTTTACTCCCCATTCTTGTTCTTGTAGTCATCGTCATTGCTCCTTCTCACCCAATCCCTATTCCTTTACTCCCCATTCTTGTTCTTGTAGCCGTCATCATTGTTCCTTTTCACCCAGTCCATGTTCCTTTACTCCCCATTCTTGTTCTTGTAGTCATAATTTTTCCTTTTCTACAAGTTTCTATTCATATTCTCTTCCTTCTTGTTCTTGTACTCATCATCATTGTTCCTTTTATCCCAGTCCATGTACCTTTAATCCCCATTCTTATTCTTGTAGTTGTCTTCATTGTTCCTTTTTTCACAGTCCATGTTCCTATACTCCCCATTGTTGTTCTTGTACTTAGAATTTTTCCTTTTCTCCTAGTCCATGTTCCTTTACTCCCCATTCTTGTTCTTTACTCCATGGTATGGTCACATTTAGTGCCAGTGGCCAGGCATAGGTTTCCATTGTCACATGCACACTTACTACTGCTTCTCCCAGGTAGGTGTCAAAAGGTGAACCGATACCATTTAACGTCAAGGGAAGGTGATCTTGTGAAACCCTAGATTCCATAGAGGTTAGCTTGTAAAACCCTAGCTTCAAGGGAACCTTGACTGGCTATAATTTAAGGCCAATGGTGGTACCAATACCAACTCAGAGCAGGGCAGCACCACCTACTAATCTGCGATAGCCAAAACCACTGCCACAACCAACTCTCATCTTATAGTGGTCAATTTCAGATCATGCAAATGGAAGATTTCATGTGTTCCTTATCATAACTCCAAATATTTTTCAATCCTTCCAAACCTAATGGGAAATTGTACAGAAGCCAAACCCTAGCTTCTCTTTTGGGGCTTGGACTCCAACCCTTCTGTATGATCAGCTTTAGTACTTGAATCGGATTTCTAGGCATTCAATTTGATCGCTCGGTGGTTCTGAGATGCACCCCAAACACTACTAGTGGTAACTATTGGTGGTCACAGCTAACTGATGTAGAATCTTCTCCTCTAAGCCTTACACAGTTACCTGCATGGTATGCCAGCAGCTAGAAACCTTGATGGCATACTACTCAGTGACCGAGTCCATAAGCAAGGGCAAAGGTGGTCGACAATGTTGTGATTCTCCTCTGGATCTGCACTTTCACAATTCTCCATTACTTGCATGACATCTCCAGACATCCAAGCCTTATACGATTACTTGAATGACATCCCCTTTACTCCGACACTACGATACTTCTCTCACACATGTTGTTCCTTTACTACCCATTTTTGTTTTTATTATAGAAATGTACTTTTCAAATTTACTATGATACTTCTATGGATTCAAATTGGGTGGCTTATGTGTCAGTGTATAATAAATTATGTTACTAGACAATAATAAATAGAATAGGAAGAATATGGGGGAGAGAGGGAAAAATAAATAAGGTCTTGCAAAAGGAACAATATTGGAGAGTAATATAATATGTGAATAGGAATAAGTAGGTCGAGAATAGTAGCATGGATGAGGAGAGAAGGAACATGAATCTTATGTATTTTGATTTTTCTCAAACACATGAAACACTATAATGATAATACATATTTGTTTCATTAAATAATAATTTCCAGGAGGGGGCAACAACATTTGCCTTGTCAGTCTACTTGCATTACCGTCAAAAGCATGCTTTATCATGCCATCTATGACTTTGTTATTGATGGCTATAAGGAGTTTTTCTGCCCAAGTCCTTCAAAGAGATAGGTAATTGGGGGTCCACAACTCATAGTTCTCCTTTGAGATTTTTCATTTCCAATGATGCATGAATAGAATACAAAACAATCCACAGTTGAAATAATTTGATTGCTCAAGAATTGATCTTTGCTACAAATCCCATTTCTCCCAGTCTGTTATCCCTCTTGTAACTTCCATGAAGGGATTTGGTACTTTTTTCAAATAGTTTGGTGGTGGTTTTTTGTCCATTTCAAAGAAGCTTTACTTGGCATTCTATCTAGTACAAAGAACTTCTTCTATGAAAAATCTATAGCGATCACATAGAAATGATTCCCGCTTTAAACCGGGAAGAAATATTACACAACGATAGAAGGAACAAAGAGGAAGAGTAAAGGAACAATGACAATGGGAAAGGGAACAATGACAGTGGGAAAGGGAACAATAATGACGAGAAAAGGAATAATGGACTCAAGAAAAGTAACCATGATGAAGAATATGGACATGTAATAATATATATGTTATACTAATACTTACACAATCACATTTAAAAGTTTTGACAATTACCTCCTTAAAATGATCATATTGGAAGACATCTTCCATTAATTTGAATTCTTCCTCAAGCTTGTGGTTCTTTTCATAATCAAGATTCTTTAATTCTGCTTCACAACTTTTTTACGAATACAAAATGACAAAATAGTGTTTAGGAAAATTGATACGTAGTTGTTTGTAAAATGGAACAAGGGATACCTTACAGTTATGTTGAATGGGAGGCAAACATGCTTTACTTTGTCTGACTTAATCTTCACTTCTCATCTGTTGATTTCATGTCTGTATTCTTTGATTATATTGTCTACAAACCATTCTCTTAGTCTGAGAGTATATATATCCTTTCTGTGTAGTTTGATCATTCTATCATCAAATAGGATGAGAGACATGTTTACCTTCACATTCAATCCAAAATTGCAAACAATCTTCACAACCTCTTTGGTGGTGAGTTTTGCATCTTTGATAGTGGGGCTTGGATCTTTGCATGTTCAGGATGATGTCCTTGGCTTCTTAAGTACTGAGATAATAATTTTGTCAATACTAGTATATTGATTTCTCTTAACAGGTGGATCGACAGTTATCTCAAACAGTTGTTGATCTTTTACCCTTACACTTTGTTAGATCTCAAGCTTCCCTACTCTTTGAGTTGTGATCTTCTTCTACATGAATGTGAAAAGCACACAAGATTTTACAAATATCATAAGGAACATCTGGTAAAATAGGAACAATATGACATACTGATTTGTCAAGCTTGCTCTTCAGCATTTTTTGGCAGATGATAAGCATTTTAGCATCATCATCTGAACTCCACCCTTCCACCTTATTCCTCTTTGTATAAACATTCTTACTATTCTCTTCTTCCTTCTCAATCCCTTTTTCCCCATCTATGATTCTCTCCTCCTCCTTCTTGATCCCTTTCTCCCCCTCTGTGGTTCTCTTATCCTCCTCATGTATCGGTGTCTCCCCTCCCTGCTCATGTCCACCTCCTCCAAATTCCCCTTCTCACCCTCCTTATTGTTATCCTCCTCCTCCTTACTCTTCTCCTTCACTAGAATTAGTTTCTCCCCCTCATTGCACATGTCCTCCTTCTCCTTGATCCTCTCCTCCACCTGCATCAGTGTCTCCCCCTCCCTTCTCATGTCCTCCTCCTCCTTTTTCCTCTTATCCCCCCTTTCTATTATCATCTTCCTCCCTACTCCCATCCTCCTCCTTTGGATTGCTCTTCTCCCCCTCCTTGTTGCTATCCTCCTCCTTGCTCTTCTCATTCACCTACATCGATGTCTTCTTCACGTTTCACTTGTCCTCCTCCTCCTTACTCTTCTCCTCTACCTGCATCAATGTCTCCCCCTCTCTACTTCTGTCCTCCTCTTTTTCCTCTTCTCCCCCTCCTTATTGTTTTCCTCCCCCTCCTTGCTCCTGTCCTCCTCCTCCTCCAGATTCCTCTTCTCCCCCTTCTTGTTGTTGTCCTCCTCCTACTTGCTCATTTCCTTCACATGCATTGGTGTCTCCCCCTTGTTACACCTGTCCTCCTCCTCCTTGCTCTTCTCCTCCACCTGCATAGGTGTCTCCTCATCCCTACTCCTATCCTTCTTTCTTCTCTCCCCCCTCGTTTTTGTTTTCCTCCTCCATACTCATGTCCTCCTCCTCCTTTTTCCTCTTCTCCCCCTCCTTGTTGTTGTACTCCTCCTCCTTGCTTCTCTTCCTAGATCAGCATCTCCCCCTCCCTGCTTATGTCCTCCTCCTTCATCTTCTGCTCCTTCTTGCACCTATCCTCCCCCTCCCTACTCGTGTCCTCCTCATCCTTCCTCTTCTCCTCCTTCTTGCACATGTCCTCCCCCTCCCTGCTCTAGTCCTTCTCCTCCTTTCTCTTATCCTCCAACTTCATTGGTATCTCCCCCTCTCTATTTATGTCCTCATCCTTGATCTTCTTCTCCTTCTATATTAGTGTCTTCCCCTCCTGGATCAATGTCTCTCCCTCCCTACTCATATCCTCCTCCTCCTTCCTCTTATCCTCCTCATTACACCTATCCTCCACCTCTATGCTCTTGTCCTCCTCCTTTTTCCTCTTCTCCCCTCCTTACTATCGTATTCATCCTCCTTTCTCTTATCCTCCTCCTGGATTAGTATCTCCTTCTCCTCATTGCCCTTAGTATCCTCCTCCACATCACCAATATTACTTTCCTCATCCACAATCTTCCTCTTCTCAACCTGTTTGATCCCTTTTTCACTCTCGGTGATCCTCCCTTCCACCTTCACTCATGCCTCCATCTTCCTCTTTGGCATCACCTTCCTCCTCTCATGTGGACGTTTTAAAGACTTTTTTCTTCTTCTCCAATGCAGCCTTTTTCTGAAATGATGCAACACATTGATCCACATTCATTTTATATAAATCAACAATAGACGCTCAATCAAAACACATTTGAACAATAAACTTGTTTGACATACTGAAATAGATGTTGTGCTCTCTTTATGCTTCCTCTTCTCAGCCTTCTTTGTTCTCACAACCACTTTTGTCAAACTCGGCCTCATTCTCTTATTTTCTTCTCTTGCTACTCTCACAGTAGTTAATTTTACATCATTCCCAATTTGAAGGACATCACCCATGCTTATGTTAAGGGAAACATCTTGTAATTCTTCCAGAGTTGGAACGAGATTCTTAGACAAATTCATCTTCTTCCTTCTTTCTTTTAGGGTTTGGAATGCCTCAAAAATTGGCACATCATACTCAATAACTGGAGAAGGTTCAATTAAACCCTGAGGTTGTCATTCAAGTCCTTCAAGTTTACATATAGCCCCATTCTTCTTATTTAAGAAATACAAAACATTGTTGCATAATATATTTACTACTGCATGCTACACTTGTTTACAACTATTAGAAGGTAACACATACTATGGTTTCATAAATGGATGACGGGTAATAATTACCTCACGAATCTTTTCCCCTATGGATTTGTGGAAACACTGTCTTCATCGTCTTCTATATCTTCTATTTAAGTAGAAAGGTGATTGATGTTCAAGAGAGGGTTTCTTTCCTTTAATGATTTCTCTAGGATTTGTACAAAAGTCCACATTTTGCATATGGGAGGCAGAGAAAATCGTTGCCCATAGAAAGCTAAATCTAAGTAATGCACCTAAAAGGAGCAACAAATGAGTCTTATTGAGTAGAAATGACAATTAAAGTGAATTGAAGTATGTTCTAAAAATCCTTACATACCACTAGAAGGTGCAAATATCTATATGGTCTTCCAAAGAAATTGTTGTTTTTGTAAGACAGTAGATAATTCTTCACATATGTCAACATGAAAATTGCCCAATTCAGGTTCTGTATCTCATCAAACTCATAGAAGTATTTAAGGTAGTAAATCAAAATGGGACCCATAGTTGGCACAAGAAAACAACCTACTAATATAAAATATATAGTTGAGCTATATCCTCAGGATTGCTTAAATCAAATATCTTACCATACACATCTTTAAGCTCGACAAAGTTTATCATGTTAGGTGATATAACCATCCTTTTAGGCATCTGAGTAACTTTTATATTATAAAGTCTCAGTCCCTTTTTTCCATATCAGGTGTTATGGAACCTGCAGGGATGTCGTAAACTCGATGGATGTTGTGTTCTATCAACTTCATCCACTTGCCACCAAGGGTTGGCCAAGACATATTCTCCAGATCAAAGTTGGTTACTAAGATGTGGAGAACCTATAAAGTGAGATTCTTTAGTTTAATTTGTAGGAGTCCAAAAAACCTACTATTTTTAGATGCTTCTTGATGTATTCAATTCTGACCATCTGGTACATTCTGTTGTTCAGGTCAATGATGAAGGATGTCCCCATATTGTACTAGAATCCTCTTTCCATCTGAAAATTAAAGAAAAGAGAAATGAATGAGAAGATTTTTTGGAAGAATCGTAGCTGGTAATTTACGGCTATTGAAATTCCTATTTTGAGAGATGGTGATTTAGGAATTCCATAGCAAGTTGATGTTTAGGGGAGGCCAGAAAAGATGAATACAACAGTTTGTTCTTGGAGATTGTGAGAAGAGATCAAGAAGGCCAGATTATGCCTTGAGATGGTGTGAAAAGATTAAGTAGAAAGGGAAGGAAGTGAATTACTAAGTGTTACAACTAAGTTTATAACACTCATTTAGTCATTCCATGATGTGTCATTTCTTTATGCATTTCTGTGTAATCAATGGATTGGAGGAACAGACATAAAACAAATAGTAGAAAACCTTCTTTTTTGTTATTATTTTAAAAATGATCGAGGATACATAATCAACACAGACACGTATAAGGAAGACAAAATATGTTTTCTTGTAGTATTTTCTGACACCCAGACATATTTAAAATTACACTATTGGATTTCGTAACACCAGATATTTTCTTTTTCTCCTGTCCTTACCTATCATTCTCTATATCCCCATCATTGATCATGTTCTTCCCCTACTTGTTCCCATTCTCCTCTTCATTTCTACTGTTCTCCTCCTGATCCTTGTTCTCTTTCTGATCTTTTCTCCTCCTGATCCTTGTTCTCTTTCTGATCCCATTTTCCTCCTCAATGATATTGTTCTCCTCCTGATCCTCATTCTCTTTCTGATCACATTCTCCCTTTCTCATCCTCCTTGATCCTGATCTACTTTTGACAATTCCTTTTCTCCTTCTGTTATTCATTTTTCCCTATCTCCCCATCATTGATCATGTTCTCCTTCTACTTGTTCATGTTCTCCTCCTCAATGCTACTGTTCTCCTCCTCGTCCTCTTTTTCTTTTTGATCTTGTTCTCCCTTTCTCTTCCTCCTTGATCGTGCTCTCCTTTATATTTTTCCTTTTCTCTTGCTCTTATTCCCTTTTCCCTATCTCCCCATCATTAATCATGTTCTCCCCTATTGGTTCCCATTCTCCTCCTCAATGCTACTATTCTACTCTTGATCCTCGTTCTCTTCTCATATCATTCTCCTTTTATCCTCCTCCTTTATCCTGGATCACTCTTTCCTTTCCTTATTTGTTGACCGTTAGACATACAAAATTTGATATACATATAGATCACAAATGACACTTAAACATAATAAAACTTGCACAAAATACATGTCGAGCAGGGACACACATTTTCATTTCAAAAAATATCATAGTTATATTACAAAAGGGGAATAATATAAGACATTAATAGCCCATTTCTCAGGCTTTGATCATGTGATCTTGTAGTGAATCACAACGAACATTTCTATGACTATAAACTATCTTTGTAACCATCTTCATATGCATTTGTGAAATATATTGTGGATCATTCCATTGGATGAATTTATTCAACTCAATTCTGTCGTTCCAATGTTTCATGAATAGCATGGTAAAGACCACACAATGATATATGTCCCTCTATTTAGGAAAAACTAGAGTATACCATTTCCATGTGCTCTAATCTACAACCCATCTGGTGATAGTGAGAAGGGTCTTCATGTATTTCACCACCTCCTCACAAATTGGTCCATAAAGAGTTCATTTTTCTGGGTCTTGAGTGTCCAGTTGTTCAACAAGATAAACTGCTCCTCGGGAAGTTAAAGAAAACAACTAAGAAATGTTTGTAGTGGTAGATATGATTCATGTACTCCATTTTAAATTCAAAAATTAGAGTAAAAGTGAGAATACCCACAAATTTGCAAAGAGGTTATATAGATGTATAAATGACTTACATAATCACAAATTCCATGATCTAAGGTGTGTTGATTATTGGATTTGTATAATTGGAATATGTCATGGATAACGATGTATTCACACTCCTCATTAATTGAAAATAGCATTTTTCTACAAAATAAAGCAACATAGACAATAGACAAGAGGCACTTATAAAATCAGAACGGGGCATAATAACTAGAATATAGAAGTGAATGAAAATTGGAACAAGGCCCACGCCAATAGGAACAAGGAGAAAAGGAACAACAGATAAGAAAAAAGAAATGGGGAGTGGGAGTAAAGGAAGAAGGAGAAAAGGAACAAGGATTGAGCATGAGAAGGAAATGAACAATGAAAGGGAGAACAGGAACAGAGAGTGGGAGTAAGGGAACAAGGAAAAGGAGTGAGTGGAAAAGGAACAACGAAGGTGAGAAAAGAAGAGGGGATGCAAGTAAAGAAAGAAGGAGAAGGAGGGGTAGAACGGAATAGGGAATGGGAGTACATGAAGAAGGAGAAGGATATAAGGTACAAGGAAGGGAAGAAAAGGAAGAATGATGAGGTGAACATGAACAAGGAGGGAGAGAAAAGGAATAAAGAACATGAGAAAAGGAACAAGGAGTGGGATAAAAGGAACACAAAGATGAGAAAAGGACAAGGACTGGGAGAAAGGAATAAGGACTGGGAGAAAGGAACAATGAAGCAGAGAAAAGGAGTAAGTGCGACAAGAAAATGAACAAGGAGGGGAAAGGGATGTACACATAGAAGCATCAGAACATTAAATCTCTCCACCCTTCTGTTCGTCTTCTTGATATTTCTTCTATTTGCATGAATGTGTGTGTCGATGATGTATTCAGTGATCAAGCACCCTTCCATGCAAGAATGAATATCTTCTATCTTCAAAGCTATTATATCATCCTCCTCCTTGTAGTAAACATAATCACTGCAAAAAAGCAATAAATAAGTATACTTAATGATTTGTCAGAAGAAAGAAAAGTTGAGACCAAAGATGCATGGCTTGAACTTTGTAATATTGTTGTGCTATATCCAGTTAAGCATTTCAATTTGCATGGGCTAGATATCAAATAACTCGTCGTGCATGGCTTCAGACAAATAGCCTACAAAATGCCACTTCAAGATTGAACCTTGAGATTTTTGGTGATGGGGTTTAATATAGCACTGGTGTGGCCGATGCTTTGATTTTGGTCAATTGTGCATCTTGCTAAGCTCCTCCTCATCTTTGCTAGAGACAACAAAAGGTAGTTTTTTCCTAGGGCGCTTGTCGCTGCCCTAGTTCTCAGGGTGCCCCCCTCCTCATCACCGGAGAGCATGATGAAGCACTTACACTCTCGGGTGCCACTGACGTTGGGTGTCATCATTTCAAGACACTTCTCAGTGTCCCAAGTGGATACATAACTGAAAAAACAATGCTTTCTAGATAACTCAGGTTGGGGCCTAGAGAAATCATTTGTGTCTCACTAGGCTCCTCATTTTCACTTGAAAGGCATATCAAATGGTGTATCTTTTCTCCGGCCATGCTCACGGTGGATGTTGTTGTTGTTGTGGCTGATGATTCTTATTATGTCATCATAGCTACTATCGTTCTTGCTCAAAAGACAACTAGAGAATGGCAGGGAAAAGAGAAATGCAAATGTTGTAATTTTTTGAAAACCAGAGGCAGATTATCATTATGACGTCCAGTTGAGCATTGACAATCGAATCTCGTGAGCCTTTCCTAGCATCTGTAGCAACGTGATGATGTAGGCATGATAATTGATGGGGGTGGCTAATGACAAAGTTACCCCTATGGATATTGGATGGCTAAGCTGGCGAGCAGATGAGTTGGTACCTCAAATTCCAGTTGTGTGGCCAACACATTGTTCACGACGTCCTAACAAAATGGGTTGTCAGCATCAAATTTGGGTTGGTCTCCCTAACTGCCTCACATTTAAATAAAAATATAAGAACCAGGAATCATCACAAGAGAACACAACCATCTCTGACAAGGATTATCTGAGATTGTGAACTCATCAAGTCACACAACATAGCGTCATCGCACTACTTTCTCTTCACCTTGTTGGCCTTGTCCCACACCAATACTATGAGACATAGCAGAAAGTCATAGATTGTACCTCTTGAGTCACCTCTTCATCGGGATCTTGGTGGTCAAAGAACGTACCTAAGAAGCACCCTCACCAAGATCCTAACAAAGAGGTGACTCAGGTGTATTATGTAACTTACATACTTGGTCAATATATTGTGATGCCTAATTTCATAGAGTAACTAATGAGTACATACAAGATAGGAGGTCAGATACTAATTGAGATATTAACCTAGACTTAGTCAAATACATTAGTCACTAATTATGTTGGTATGAATATCAAACCTCATATGCATATATCCATGTAAGCAATTCAAAAGGTTTTATATTCGGGTAGTTAATAATAAGTAAATATATTTAGTTCATTATGCTAAAAGATTTATGTAGGGAAATATGGCTACAGAGGAAACAAAAAATTTACCGCCATATTTCCCATAAACCAGTGGATCGCGTAAACAACTATATAATGGAATGGATGGTTTCGAGGATATATCTAGTCTTAGAGCAAGTCCAACGATATCTCCTCATTGTTGTGGTCGTGCATCTGTCTTCTAGTTGCACTGGGACTCGACTTTTGTGCCTCTTGGTCTCACCATGGCCAACATGTTGAAGTTGTCCTCCTAGTGGTAGACAATGGCCTTCATGCCTCTATGGAATTCCACATAGACCGACTAGAACTATTGTCGTCCTACCAAAACAGACAAAAAGGAGTTGTCCCTCCTGTTGATGTACTAGTCACCAACATTATATCGCACAATTGTTCTCCCTTTTTATCCCTCCCTTTACTAGGTAGGACTTGCTCGAGTTCTATAATGACCCCACTTCTCGGTAACCCCCAATTAAGGGATACCAAGAGGTCAGAGGCGTTATCCCAAAATAGGATCAGTGGTTTTGCAAATAGTCAACAATAATTAATAAATTCTACAACAACTAAGCTTTACAATGGAATAAAATTTTTCTTTTCTCATACCTTGCAAAATATAGGAGTTGAGGGACTTTACCCCATATAACATCTATCAATCTAAATCCTCCAATCTTTATTAAGCTTTATTCCATCATTGTTACTTTAAAGGAATATCCATTTTCTTGATAAACCTAAAACGCTGACAAACAAAATATCGATTAGTATAACAAATTATATTGGGAATGTGGGGGAACCAATAATCTTGCATTTAATTGTAACAACATATTGCAAGCAATTATGATTTAATAAAACAAACTTCACATTTTAAACATGACTGCTCAATCCTTACATACCCTAGCCTCTGTGTTGTCCCTACAGTGGACATAGATACTACCTTTCACATGGTAGATCTCAGCTAATCCCCATGATCCTACCTTACAGGTAGATCAATACATAGGTTTGTGGAGTCGCATGGCCCTACCCAAAGGTAGTCCAATCCCTGACTCGTGATAACCTGATGATCCTACCTCACGGGTAGACCATGTACTAGGTCATCTTTTTCATTAACATCAAAGCTAAAGAGGAGGACCATGATCTGAGCTAGTTATGCACATATATTTATGGTGATAATCATAGTCACTTTATAATTGCATGAAATAAAAGACAATCAAGTAGTTATTCCAAGCAATTGGTAAAACTTTGGAAATCATCGGGAAACTAAAGCGATTTAATTATAAGTGTAACCACATACCTATTCAGCCGAAACAAGATACGAAGAGTCCACACAAATATGAAATCCAGGCAAGCAAGAAATTCACCCAACAAGGATCCTGAAATAACCATACAATTTCCTTTTACTACTCATGTTATCAGCATCTATCCAATCTAACTTGCTCCTTAGGGTTTCTACTTCTTTTTAGGGTTCCACTTGCAATTAGGGTTTTCTTATCACTTTTATCACTACAAATCCTAAATAAGAAAAACTACTCATAAACCCTAATCATCATATCCCATCTCTCCTAAAAGGCTTACGATCAACATTTATCAACATATTTCCAAATATTTCGAATTAAACATATCAATCTCATCCTTTACCCTAAATTAGGGTTTCTACATGCATTAACATGGATTCTTGGTTTAAAACCCTAAAACATGTAATTTCTCATCTAGATCAGATTTGACTCTTTCATTATCATCAACAAGTTATTTGTACATCGAATTAACCCATTACACATCATAGATTCAATCTTTAATCACAATTAGGGTTTCTAACCTAAGTTTAATGTACTTTTCATCAACTTAATATACTTTTGCAATTAGGAACGAAATCATCTACTAAAACTAATTTTATCAGGTTCCTCATATTTTTATGAGCAAATTTCATATATTAAGTTTATCCATCAGAGCTTCCTAGAAATTTCTATGAATTTTGCAAGAAAAACATTATCTTGGATTATCTGTTATTTCTAGAAAATTGTCGGACGTCCGATCCGTGGTCCACTGGACCATGTGAAATCCAATGGTCCACAGAGACGCACCTCACTTGCAATTAAAAGAACCAAAGGACAACATTTCCCTTACCTGGACTGAAGGTGTGGGAGGGCACTTTGGTAAAAACGCAGCCTATCGTCTTCAACCTCGCGTCTCGGCCAGCAGAGTCTCACGAGTCAACTCACTTGTTGACTTCGAACTCCCGACCACCTGCGTGCAAACTGAGGGGTCCAGTAGCTTCGTCTACCCCTCGCAGACTCGGGGGTACCTTCAATTCCTCCTTCGCACCGCTCCTTCCCCACCAAAGATCCTTGGCTCCTCCGACGACAGCAGCAGCTAGACAAGGGAGAAGGTCGAGGTCTTTGGCCAAATTGAACGCACCGGAGCAATCGCCTTAGAGTTCCGAACACACGAGAACTATTTGTGTGAGTTTTGGTACCATGGAGCACCCCCCCATATATAGGGTCCATCCATGATTCCTGGTATTTGGGGTTTCCCTGGTTTCACCACGAAACCTATGGAAACATGGGATGATCAGACTCGAGAAGATCTCCCGAGTTCAATGGAACATTTTCCATCTGTGCACAACCTTCCCATCTCAACCAAAGTGGGAAACAAAAATCGCATCCGCTGCTCCACAGTCCATCACAATTGGGACTTATTCCCAACCCTTACATTTTTTATCAACGGTCCACATTCAATCTGAAAATCCAGGTAATCCTAATTTCATAGTGACATTTAAAAGATTACCCATTTACTTTATGAAACTTCTAAAAATCACAACTCATTATTCCTTTATCCGTTTTCAACAAAATTTTAAATGAAGCTTTGAATTGGTATTATCTACTCATGTACCAAATTTGAAACCCAAACTCCAAAGGAAAAGGGTATTTCATAAGCAATTTATCCTTTAATAAAACCAATTTAATTGATATTTCCTCTTTCTTATGCCATTATCTTGCTATTTTGGACTCCTTGGACCTCAGCGAACCCTAAAGGCACGAAATCTCCTCATGGAGGATATTCCCTTGCCTTCTAGAGGTTTCTACCTCTTCTTATTTATTCATTTATCATTTGAATTTCCTTTTTCTTTTTCTTATTATTGGGTCCAACATCCAATAAAGCCCACTAAGCAACCAACAAGGCTATTGTACATGAAATTCATACATTCCAAAACAAATCACATCATTATTTGTTCATATGTCTTTAATATGAGAAATTGCATTTCTCACCAAAAGAACTCAAAAATTGGGGTTGTAACATCCTTCCCCTCTTATATGAATTTTTCCCTTGAAATTCCACCAAGCAAACAAAAAAACATGATAAGACTTTCTTATGTCCATCATGGCTCCCATGTGGCCTCACCCTCTCCATGGTGCTTCCAAAGAACCTTCATCATCTTATATTCTTACATCTGAGTTCTCTCTCACCTTGGTATATCATACCCTCGTTGGTGACTTAGGACACTTCAACCTCTCTCTCGAAGCGTAATAGGTTCATGGCTCAGCACATGGCTTGGGTACCTCACATAGTGCTCCAGATTGGACTCATGGAACACACCAGACATTAGGTTATCCTGAAGGGTAAGGCTAAACATAAGCATCTCCACCAATCCATTTCAAATGGACCTATGTATTGGGGACTCATCTTTCTGAGCTATAGCTCAGAGGGGTCAGGTTTTCATAATACATGTCCACCCACAGTGAACTGCATGTCAGTCTACTTCACATCGGCACATGACTCATGTCAATCCTGGGCTTTCTCAGCCATTTCACAATTGAAGTGTCTTCATCTACATACAATGTGGTGTCTTTGACCTTCACAAGGTCCTCTCACTGACATCATCCAAGTGAGGTGGTGACCGACACATCCTCCGTCACAGAGCTTCATACATCCTGATAATGGCTATGATGGCTATCATAACAAGCAACCTCTGCTAGGGCTAGGAACTGTTCTCATGTATCACCCTGAACGAGCACATATGCTCCCATCAGACCCTTTAAAGTCTGGATCATACTCTCTTGACTGTCCATCAGTCGGGGTGATATGTTGTACTCAACTAGCATCGAGTTGTTCTTACACCTACTTATACAATATGGAAGCAAACTTAAGACCATACTCAAGACCATTTGAACTCAAATACTGGTGTAGTTGAACTATTTCTCTCTCATATATATAGTTCAACCAAAACTGTCATACTAAAAGTGATCTCTCTTAGGCAAGGGGATTAGGTCAACCTGGTCAAAGGATCTACCATAACCCATATTGCATCCTGACTTCTCTTAGTCCAGGGGGTCTCACCTCAACGTCTATTGTGAGCTACTCTTATTCCCTCTTGGGGACTCTTCACTATCTGTAGCAACTCACTGGATTACTGGTGTCACCTCTTAGCATGCATGGCGACAAGCCACATGCACTCTATATACTTCATATCATGTACTCAAAGCACACTTTTATTATACTAGTAGTACCATGGTATATGCCAGACTTATAATCATCATCATCTGCATGTCATGATTCCTCAAGGTCAACTCCTCAAAAACCCTAAAACACTCTAGTAGCGGGTTTCATTGCCTTCTTTTCCAGAGAGGTGTATCTGAAGTTCTTACAACCATCCTTCTATCTCATCAAGCTCTGGGTTGGCTAATAAAGCAACCACTAAATCGACCAACGGGTCTGGTTGTATCTGAGTGTTAGCCACATAGGTCTAGTCCTCTGATGACCACAGGGTTCACCTAGCAACCTCTTCTAGCCTCTCTACTGACTAAACAAGATGGTTGTGTCTCAACTAAGAGCATATGTTACCACATTAATTCCTTATGTGCTAGGTGATGATGAAAACATAAACCTTCATATACTCCACGCATCACCCTCATCTCGGGTTTAAGTCTAACTGAGTCAAGAAAAATTCGAGCTCATCGTCTCGATTACCATACCCAAGATGAAACTCTTAGGATCCAAGTTGCTCTTGACAAGAATGTCCTCATATGATGATTATCTTTGTTCCCTTTGTGTTTCAAAACCACATATTCAACGTACTCTCAAAAGGTGTGGTACTTCATCAAACATAGTAGAAATGATTCAACGCATATCACCTTTATCCTTAGTATGGCATGCATTTTGTCTTGTCTCTCAAACCCATAAAAAGATGAAATAAGCATTTGGCTGCAGTCCAAATACAAAGTTCGACATGTTCCAAGAGTAGATATGGTGCATCACACATCGCCATCACACTTTCCTATCTAATTTGAAACATACATCACATGTCTTCACAACATAAACAACTCGATTATGGGTCTACACCCATGGGAAGACTTTTCCCATCTCCTTTTGGATCTTAACATATCTATTATGTACAATCCTTAGTCATCACCTCAAGGTCTCTAGGGTGTCGGAACTTTTAGGGTGATCTGACCCTTATGCATCTAGGGAGTGCCTCTCATATTTACCCCCTTAGGCCCCATGAACTCATGAAGGTGGCCAACCTCATAACCCATGAGCCTTGGGCAAAGGTAGCTATTACCTCCCAACCCAATGGTCTTGTGCATTCAGGGAATAGACAACTCCTACTCCCAACGGTCTTATCCCCTACACTACTACAGAAATGGCTTATAATGTCACTTTTAAAGGCATCGGTTATATAAATACACTGAAACCTAAAACCTACAGCGTCGGTTTAATTAAAAAACTGACATCTATCTATGAAGGGCGACCAGACACAAGTATCGCTTTTATTCAGTGTCGGTTCCCTAATAATAAACTGACGCCTAAAATTAACCGCCAAATCCAAAATTTCCTGTGAAAAACATTACCTCCAAAATTTAACATATGGCGTCGGTTATTAACTATTAAACCGACGACGAAAGGTTATTCACGAGAAAAAAATTGGGCACATTTTGGTCATCGGTTTTACTACAATAACTAACGCTTATGGGTTTTCCCGTGTTGTTCCCGGGAAATTTTTCACACCCTTTGAGCGTCGGTTTTAGAAAGAAACTGACGATTATGGTCATAAATCGAGAACATTTTTTTTAATCGGCATATGTAGATAGACGTCGGTGTTTTTGTAGTAAAAACCGATGACTATCATTGAGAATAGGTGTCGGTGTGTTTGTAGAACCGACACCTTTAGTTTTATGTGTCGGTTTTTTTGACTAACTGACGCCTATGGTGCAGTTAATAGCCCCGCGAAATAGAGAACTTTTCCCCATTGTCTCTGTTTCATTGTGAACCTGCTAGGTCTGGCGATTGTTGCTGGTGCTCCCCGCCGCCGTTTCTCCCTCCGTCGTTGCCCCAGCGGCCGTTGCCCCCGCCTCCGTTGCTCCCTTGCGCCGCCACCACTCGATGTTGTTGCTCCTCTCCTCACTGACGCTGCCTCCTGGTCGCCCGCTCACCACCGATGCTCCTCTCCTCATCGTCGCTGCTCTCTCCTCACCGACTCTATGCTCCTGGTTGCCCGCTCACTGCCTCCTGGTCACCCGCTCATCGTCCCCGCCCACTCGCCGCCACCACCCTCTCTCCGGCTTGCAGCTCCGGCCACCAGATCGCTGCACCTGGTACCCTTCTTCCTCCTCTTCCTGCTTGCTCCTTACTCCTGCTCCTAGCCCCCTACCCCTCTTCCTACTTCTTCCTCCTCTTCTCATTTTTAATTGAGTTGTACATGCATCAAAATCGTTCCTACTTCATATGAGCTCTGTATGTATGTACTGTTGCACCCATTTATATCTTTATGTATGAACTGCTGCACCTACATTACATATTTATCATTTATACATACATTGTTGCTCTGCTATGTACTCAACCACTAATATTTACTAATACATTATACTTGTACCTATACATACATTCATACCTTAGTTTTTCTTGTATTGTTATGCGTTCAACTAATGTATTATCTATGTAGATGTACTTTGTAGTTTACAATACATATAATGGTATAATGTACATATCATGTATTGCCTACTACTGTATAATGCATATTCTATACTATGTAGCATGTACCTATAAAGCATAACGTATTACATATATCATGTACTGCCTGCTACTATATATTCATATACTATGTAGTATGTACCACTAGTGTATATATATCATATATGGGCTACTTCTGTATATATTTAATTTAATATATTACTAGTTACTAGATTGAGTATGTTATAATTGAGTTTATCATCTATGTAGTATGTACCACTAGTGTATATATATCATCTATGGGTTACTTCTGTATATTACTTTATTTATCAATTGATCTGTATTTATTTATCTACTGTTTGTATTTATTTATGTACTATTTCAGGAATTAATTGATCATCTATTGCTTCCCACCGTCTCCCTGCCCATCACCTGCTCACCTGCATGCTTGCCTACCTACTCACCTACCCTCCGTCTCGCCCTCTCTCCCTACTGACGCCTGACTGGGCTCAAACAGAGGTAAACATCCCCCAAAACCCTATTTTATTACACTGCTCGATCTTTAATCACATAGACTTAATCAACATTGCTACTTGTATGATCCTAGTGATTGAAAGCACTCTTTCCTGGTCCCCTCGGTAACTAATGTTCCCTTGAGATGAGTGTTAATTGATCTAGCTTGCTTACTTTCCTTGTAATGCCATCTTTTATGTGCTATGACCCACTAGTCACCTTTAGAGTATTAGAATGATGCAACTTGTACACTTGTTAAATTTGAATCTATAAATCCTATGAAATGATATCACCCCACAAAATCAGTAGTCACTATTATGTCTTGTACACTCTAGAATCAAGATCTAATACTCTTATGCTATTTTAACACCATGAGACCTTTTTTGCTCATTCTAGTGGATTATTATGACCTATGATGACCTAACATGAAACCATGCTCTTAACGATATGATTTTGTTGGCCTAGAAACCCGTCCAAGATTTACTCATAAGGAGTAAATCTTGGATAGTCCTCGGTTTGGGACTGTTCTTGAACACCTAATCTCACTTAGGATGTAAGTGTATAATGTGTATTGGGTTTTCAAGGAAATTTCGGTAGCATTTCCCTGTTTGTTCTCTAAGTACATATGTACTTGGAGAACAGCGGGGAAATGCTGCCAAAATTTTCTTAAAAACTCAATACACATTATACACTTACTAGTGAGATTAGGTGTTCAGGAATGGGATAGGTGGTACACATTTATTATATATAAGAATGACAACACATGTATAAAACCCTAAAGTTGTAACCATAAACTCTAATCTATTTACCCTAGACCCTAATCTTGTTGATATACTTATTTTCTCTTTGATCATAGAATGGATAGATCGAGGATGTCCATTCGCAATCGCTGCACCCCAGAGTTTATTTTTGGTCTTGATCAGTTTATTAGATTTGCCGAGGAACATAGGAAACAACCTGGAGATAGGTTCTACTGTCCATGTAGGCATTGCGGTAACAACTTGAAATTCAGTACTGGTGACGAAATCAGAAGTCATGTCATGTGCAATGGGATTGTACACGGATAAATAGAATGGCACTGGCATGGAGAGATTTCAAACCCGAAACCAGTGGATGTCGATAGCAGTGCTTGTGTGGAAGAAGAAATTGCCTTCGATGACGTAGATGTGAACGAATCAGTTCTAGTAGACATCGTTGATGCGATGTTGGATAGTTGTGGGGTAGAGCACACCAAAACTGATCCACCTCCCATGTTTAGAAACATTATGCATGATGTTGAGATATCGTTATACACGGGTTGTAAGTTTACGAAGCTTAGCGTTGTGTTGAGATTGTATAAACTGAAAGCTAACAATCGATGGAGCGACAAAAGCTTCACGTCATTGTTGTCTTTGTTGAAAGAAATTCTTCCTGAAGGAAACGAGTTGTCGATCTCAACATACCAGTTAAACAAATTGTTGTGCCCAATGGGAATGGAGGCCAAGAAGATACACGCATCCAAGAATGATTGTGTATTATTTCAAAAGGACCATGTGGATTTGAAAGATTGTCTGAAATGTGGTGCGTCAAGGTATAAATTGACGACTTCGGGGGAGTCCAAAACTGGTTCTCCCGCCAAGGTGATGTGGTATCTACCTATAATACCATGGTTTCAATGCTTGTTTGTCAATCCTATAGATGCGAAGAATTTGAGGTGGCATGCAGATGTTAAGAAAAATAATGATGGGATCCTACGACATGCGTCTGATTCCCCACAGTGGAAGAAGATTGATTTATTGTACCCTGAATTCGGTGAAGAGGACAGGAATCTAAGACTTGGGCTTTATACATATGGGATGAATCCATACAAGACATTGAGAAGCCAACATAGCACTTGGCCAGTTATGCTTGTTATATACAATCTTACTCCCTGGTTGTGTATGAAATATAAGTATGTTATGTTGTCGTCTTTGATATCGGGCCCTAAACAACCTGGAAATGATATCGACGTTTATCTTGAACCTATGATTGATGACTTGAAGAAGCTCTGGGGTGAAGGTGTGATGACCTATGATGCTTCACGAAGAGAGACATTTTGCATGCACGCTATGTTGTTTTACACTATGAATGACTTTCCAACATATGGGAATTTGTCTGGATATAGTGTCAAAGGATCTAAAGTGTGTCCTATATGTGAAGATAAAACTGATTCAATACAACTAAGACACGGCGGAAAGACTGTATATCTTTCTCATCGAAGGTTTCTTCCAAAATTTCATCTGTATCGTAGGTTGTGCAAAGCATTCAATGGACGGAATGAGGAATGTAGTGCACCTAAACCTATATCAGGGAAGGATGTTTATGAAAGAGTGAAAGACATCGCCAATGAATTTGGTAAGAGATCACAATGTACGATGGCCACAAGGAGTGACAAGACTTTATTCAAGAAGAAGTCGATATTTTAGGATCTTCCTTATTGGAGTTCTTTGACAGTCAGGCATTGTATCGATGTCATGCACGTTGAGAAAAATGTATGTGATAGCATCATCGGTACTCTGTTGAATATACCAGGTAAGACTAAAGATGGGATAAAATCCAGAATGGACCTACGTGAAATGGGAATAAGGACAAAATTAACAGAAGTAGTTAGTAGCGATCGGAGAACATACTTACCTCCCACTTGTTACACATTGTCTAAAAAGGAGAAGAAAGCATTTTGTGAATGCTTGGTAAATGTTAAGGTGCCACAGGGTTACTCATCCAACATCCGTACATTGGTATCAATGAAAAATCTGAAGTTGATATGTCTTAAATATCATGATTATCACACTCTAATGCAACAAATATTGCCTGTGGCAATTAGATCTATATTGTCGAAGCATGTAAGGTTTGCAATCACCAGACTTTATTTCTTTTTCAACAGTCTGTGCAACAAAGTTATTGACCCTGATACTCTCGATAATTTGCAAAGAGAAGTGGTCGTTACCCTATGTCAGCTTGAGATGTATTTTCCTCCGTCGTTCTTTGATATCATGGTACATCTTGTTGTCCACTTGACTAGGGAAGTGAAAATGTTGGGACCAGTTTTCTTGCATTGGATGTATCCCTTTGAACGATACATGAGCATTTTTAAAGGTGATGTTCGAAACCATTATCGACCTGAAGGGAGTATTATTGAGGGTTATGTGGTGAGAGAGGTTATGGATTTTTGCAATGACTTTCTGAGTGGTAATGATGCTCCCGTGAATGACAAGAATATTGAGGACCATTTTGGCAAAGGAGTTTTGGGATCACGGGTGAAAGTAATCAGCCGTGAGCAGTTGGAGCAAGGTCACTTGTATATTTTACACAACATGGATGAAGTGAGTGTTTATATCGAGGAACATACCAATTTCATCAAGAGACAATATCCTCGAGCCAATACAATGTGGCTTGCTAGAGAGCATAACAAGACATTTATTAAGTGGTTTGAAGATAAAGTCTTACATCAACTATCTCAAACACCAGATAATCTTACTGAAACCATCAAATGCCTCGCCTTTAAACCAAAATTGAATGTTATGTCTTATGAAGGGTTTGACATAAATGGTTTCTCATATTACACAAAGCGTCAAGATGATAAGAGTGTCGTCCAAAACAGCGGGGTCACCCTTCAAGCGTCTTCATTGTTTTTTGCAAGTGCAAAGGATAAAAGTCCACGTGAAACTAAAATGTCATATTATGGTGTCATTGAATACATATGGGAGTTTGACTATGTAGATTTCAGAATTTCACTCTTTAAATGTAATTGGGTTGACAACAACAAAGCAGTTATAGTGGATGAATTGGGTTTCACGTTAGTGAACTTTGAAAAGATTGGTGAGAAGGGTGAACCATTCATATTGGCATCATAGGAGAAATAAGTATTTTATATCGATGATCCTGCAAATGATAAATGGTCAGTTGTTCTTCATGGTAAAAGACAGTTCATTGAAGAACCTATAGATGAAGAAGAGTACTATGATAAGTATGATGACTCCAGTCCATTCTCAGTTGGGTTGCCAACACCACCAAACATTGAAGCTGGGGATCACAATGACTTGTATGTTCACGGGGATCATAATGAAGGATTGTTAATTGATAAAATATCATAATATTAGAGGCATGGATGTTTATATTTTTATTATGTTTTATTTTTCTGAATGTGAACTTTACAATGTGAATGTGGACTTTACAATGTGAATTACTTTACTATGTGAATGTGAACTTTACAATGTGAATGTGAACTTTACAATGTGAATTACTTTACAATGTGAATGTGTACTTTACAATGTGAACTTTACAATTAGTGTTACTTTATAATGTGAAATTTATAATTTGAATGTGAACTTTCAGATGGCTGAGCATTCCCATGATGATCGTGCTGATGATCACCGTGAGGGTGAGGACGTGCTTGCACTGCCTAACAATGTAAGTTTTAAGAATATATCCCTGAGGTTTCTATCTATATGTTCATTTCTAATTATATTATGTAAGTGTGTTTTTTTTATCAAATTTTAGGTTGGTGATGTACCCCCTGAAGAAATTACAGCACTTGATGAGCAACAAAAGAAAATTGAGAAAGTGAGGGGCATCACAATGATGAACAAGTTAATACATCAAAGGGGCAATGGACCCAAATTGGCTGTGGATTTTGATCAGGTAGGAAATCCATATGTAGTGAACCACAACTCATTCGTTTCATATCTTGGGGTTCTTACTCGCAGCCATTGCAGTCCTATCCTAGAATCATGGCATAAAATTCCTAAGGGGAAGAAAGACCATTTATGGAAGGAACTATGCGTGAGTTATTATTATTTGTAATTATATTTGTGTAGATTACTAATTTTTAGGATACTAGTTAATAGCAATTCTATTTAATTTGCAGAGCATATTTGATCTGGATGAAAAGTTGCATCGTAAATGTGTGATGCAATGTTGTGGGAGGGTCCTAAGGAACTATAGGACCAATCTCACCCGAGATTACATACGCGATGCTGAGAATAGGTTCTTGATTGATTCCAATTCTAGACATTGATTAGTATTTCACTAACTCTACACTAATAATTTTTGTTTGTAATCTCTTTGAAAAATAAATATAGGAAGAAGGAAGCCACGCAGCAATGGAACTAATTAGACCCCAAAGAATGGGAGGAGTTTGTTACCCAAAGAAAAATAGACGAATTCAAGGTATTAAGTGCCACTCCCAATTTAATTAATATGCATTTTTATGTATTCACCTATTCAATATTAACCTTTAGTGTTACTAACCAAATCAATGTGCTGACTAACTAGGCTATCAACGATGCTCAATGAGAAAGGCATGCACTAAATGTGCATGACCACACAATGGGTCCAAGAGGATATGCAGGCGTTCGCCAAAGACTACATGTTGAGTCTACTCAGCCTACTGCTACTCAGGAGACTGCAGAGTCCTCTTCTACTGCTCCTGCACCTATGCCTTGTCATGTCATGTGGATAGCTGGGAGGTAAAATAAGAAGGGAGAGATATCGAAGCTCGCAATCGCTGAGGCGGCTGCAAAAATGGTAAAAATCAACTCTTAGAGCAATCTATCGATATTAATTATTGTTATGTTTACTTACGAAATTTTTTTGATGGTGATTAGTAGGAGTTGTATGAGCAGAGGAAGGAAGGAAAGTTCATCCCTCAGGGGACAAGGGATGAACTGACAGTTGCTCTGGGTAACCCAGAGCATCCTGGACGTGTAAGGGGTGCAGGCGCTGGTGTGGGCATCAAAGCGTTGTTTGGACCATCCCAGTGCAAACATGTCCCAAAAGCGGGACTTTCACAAGTTGAGGTAACTTATTCTTATTTTAGAACATTATTGTGAAAGGGAATTCAATAATCAGAAACTAGCATTTCTTTTATCCATGTATAGGTAGATTCCTTAATTGATAGGAGAGTCAAGGAAGTAGTTGATAAAAGACTCCATGAAGCAATTAACAAGTGGCAAGCGTCTCAGACTGCCACTTAGACAGTACCTGTGGTGAACCTCTCTTCTCCTACTGCTCGTACTGTAGAGGTTGGGAGTAATCCTATAGACCCACAACCTAGCACGTCCTCTGTAAGTATTTTTATGGCATATATAATAGCTAGTATGTTCAAGATGATATGCTTGTGTATATATGCATATAACATTCTTTACGTAAATTTGTAGGGGTTGAAGCCATACCGACTAAAAAGTGAAGGATATATCATTGCAGAGGCATCGGCTTACACACCCCTTAAAGGGTGCATGTTTCATGGGAGTCCAGTACCATATGGCATGGTACGTGTGAGCCCGATACATATACTCCCTGGTTGGATGAATCTTGCACTACCTCATGCACACCCAGATGCTGAAACACTTGGTGAGGCAGTAGGCGGAGTGATATTGTGGCCCGAAGCGGATGTCCTCTATACTGATATTGTATGATAAATTTTCATTACTTTAATTTGTTAGGGTGTGTATATATATGAGTCAATTGATATGAAATTATATATATAGGTCAAATAGATGAGACCCGCTACATCTCAGCCTCCACCTCCTCGACTACCAAGTTGGCTTTTAGGGGACCTACATGCGTCGATAGGTCCTAATTGTAGGAGTGTGGCAGTATGGATCGGCGAACATAATCCAAATTGCCCTATAAATGTTACTATTCCGGAGAATGTTGCAGTTAAATCATACGATAACAATCTATTTATACAAGTTTAACATACATATTAATGCATACGTAATAAAAGTTCTGGATACGTATTAATGCAGGTCAAACATTCAAAAATAACATATTTATACAAGATATTTTGGAGTTGTTTAGTTATGAATGGTTGAACACATCTATGATAGAGTTATGGATATGGTGAGATTAATGCATACGGTAATCTGGTTTATACATCCATATACCTTGTTTTATATACGGCAATCTGGTTTCTTATATATTAATGCATACGTAATACATGTTTTGCAGCCACTTACACAAGACATGTACAGATTTTGGGTTTTCCCATGTGGGATTTTTGGTTCCATCTTTGATTAGTCTTGTAGATACAGACCCGTATTCAGTTACTTCATACTGCTGTGATGCTTTTGAATATTTTGGTAAAAATAATAAGACGGTGATAATAGCTCCATTCAATGTCGAGTAAGTTTACTTTGCTTGTAATTTGGACTTAAGCAAATTACATTTTTATTGCGGATATTGAGTTATTAATTTTCTACTTTCTTACATGTAGTGCTAAGCATTGGGAGTTATTAGTTATTGTCCCAAAGACATTCACCGTCTATTATCTAGATCCTACGGGGAGTGAGTTGGATGTATTATATGGACATGCAATTAAAAGGCCATTATTCTCGTGAGAAATATTTTATATTTTTATATCTGTTAACATCTGTTACTGCATTACTATTTAATTATGCAATTTAATGTGTTACATTAACATATATAGGGCTTTATAAGAGTAAAAAAAAGCTGGAGGAAAAGTCCGTAGGAAAAAAAATCTGACACTTATTTGGGAGAATGTGAAAGTAATTTCCTGACTCCAATGTATATATTATTTATGTGAACTGTGCTTATTTGTATTTTTGAATATTTTGTATGTTTCAATTTATAGTGTGCTACACAAGACAATGGTTGGGCATGTGCCTACTATGTGATGTGATTTATGGACCTAATCATCAAACATGTCGTATTGGAAATTGATAACATACAACATGTATTATACATAGTCTCGTTAGATAATATGAAATATATGAATCTTATTATATATTATTATAATTATGTATATATGTCATTCTCTTTGTAGGTCTTTAAAACTGAGGACTTAAACACAGGTGTAAAGTGTTTCGATGTACATGCTCCCTATACGAGAGATGAATTAGATGTTGTAAGAGAAGATTGGGTAAAAGCCCTGCAAAGAGTGGGAATTTGTCAATATAATTTTGCTAACAATGATGACAATGATGAATAAAGAATAACTTTTTTCTCATAATTAATTTTATGTGAATGTGAATGAATTTTAATGAATTGCCATATGTGTGTGAAAATCATCAATACATGAATGTTTCTACATATGTCTGAATGTGAAAAGAGATGAAATAAATGGAACTGCAGGTTGCTATTAGTTTCTACATGTGTGTGATGAAAAAATAATATGAATTAAATGTTCTTATACATGAGTGTGAATCACATATATATAATATTGTCCATCATGTTAATTTTGCAGGTTTGTGGCATGTTATTGGCTGATATCAATGGATGTCGTAAAACCTACAGTTCATAACTAAATTGCAGGTTTCTCATCCTGCGACCAGCCACAGTAGGTCTGCAGACTGACAGAAAAAAAAATCAAAACATAGGCATCGGTTATTTGAACAAAACCGACACCTATGTTATACGGCGGCAGTTTTTCACCTAAAACCGACGTCTATGTGACCAGGTACCACGGCCGTGCTGGGAAGCATGGCCGTGGTGGCAGGTAGGGGATATGGTGTCGGTAATTATCATAAAACCGACGTCAGTTCAGATGATGTGGCGTCAGTTTCTTTTAGAAAACCGACGCCTATAATCCCTTTGTTGGCGTGTTTTTGGTGGCAGGAAGAGTTTTGGCGGCAGTTGTTTAGTAAAAAGTTGACGCCTATAGTCCCTTTGCTGGTGCGTTTTTGGTGGCGGGAAGTGTTTGGGCATCGGTTTTTTAGTAAGTAACCGACACCTATAGTCCCTTTTCTGGCGCGTTTTTAGTGACGAGAAGAGCTTGGGCGTCGGTTTTTACTAAACAACCGACACCGATAGTCCCTTTGCTGGTGCGTTTTCAGTGGCGGAAAACATTTTGGCGTCAGTTGGAATCTGACGCCGAAGGTGTCCCCCTTTAGCAGCGCCCACTTGGGTGTCGCTTTGAAATCGACACTATAGAGCTTAAATAACCGACGCTAAAAGGCTTTTATGTAGTAGTGCTACTTGACCTTAGTGTTGACTTAGGATTCTAATGTAGCTCATGATTTCTGTGTTGATACTCATGCACATCTCATCCTTGAATCCTTAACTGAATATGCATCCTCTCTTTGGGCATACAGGGTTAGCTTGACATCCCTCAATGGGATCATGGCGACCTGCCTACCTCAGTCTAGACCCATACAGGTTACCTCCATGGCAACATATCTTCCTTCCCCTTAGAGATGGTCATACATGGGTCTATAGATTCGTTCTCATACTATGTACTCTCCACTTAGCTCATCAAGCTCCTATGAGACCTCTTTAGGTTACTTCGAACCTACACAAAAGCTGATACTCACCCTACAAAAGGGTCCCTCCCCAGGATGGGAGAAAACTATCTCTTATTAGCAAACAAGGTCACAAATGTCCCTACGTCTAGGGTTTACATCATCATGTGCATGCTTAGCCCTATCAAGCCACTAAGGCACGTAGCTAGCAAGAAGACAACCCACTAAGCCAATATGGGTTCCTTAGTATGTCATACTTGCTCCTATTCCTCAACATTGGACCAACAGTATACATGCATATGTCACCAACCTATGTGTGAGGGGTTTGTCAAACATATACCCTAGCCAAGGGGTTTCCTTTTCCTCTAATCCTGAGGGGTGTCATGCTCCAATTTGTAAGAACTCAAGCATCTTCATGAGCATCAGGCGCACCAGGTTCACTACTTCCCCTCTTAGGTCTAGGAATCCTAGGTTCACTCCTTATACATAAACTATCCAACCATGAACCAAACATGCACAAGGTAGGGCATAGACTTCCCACCATTCTTCCATGTGAACAACACTGTGGAGTCCTACACAAGGACAACTGACTCGGTATGAGACCTCATAACTTGTTACTATACCTCTTTGGTTTAAGGATCTTTCTTCCTATACCTACAAGGTAGGCATCTAAAACATCTATGCCTTGGTTCCAGGAGCCTCTCCCTCCTTCTAGGGTTTGGTTCCTGTAAAGGCATCCAAGGTACAATGAGTCTCCTAGGATCATGCACAAAACAACCACAATCATCCTCTTAGGCCATCCATTCTAGGTCAGGACATACCCAACCTCTAATGGTCCCTCATGTCTCAGAGTCTAAGCTTCTAACCTTCTTTCTCGGGTCTTACTCTCTCTCTAGAGCTAACTCTACAATCGACCTTACTACTAAAGGTTCTCTCTCAAGAAGGTGGATCAATCTCTTAAGGATACCTGCCTACACCTACATGGGTAAAACGTACTATCGAGACCTATGTCTGACCAAGATTATCTGAAGCTCTACATACTTATCTTATAATCTATCTGGCATGCCCTTCTGGCCTAGGTCTCAACCTACTGCTATCACTGTTGATGTGCTCTCCTACATAGGTGCATGCTCTTTTATGCTCATAAAAGTCCATAAAGGTTTATATATGGTCACCACTATCCTTTTTTTATGAAGGAGCTTTCCTTCACCCTAACAGACATGACCCTTCCATGGTCGGGTCACCAAACACACTAGGTCAAACCTAGCTCCTTCTTCTCATGGGTTCTCAAAACCAAAATGCATGTCAGCCCATGTACATGCTCGACCATGATATCTATCTCATCATGTCATCTCTCTCTATCAACCTCTTAGGGTTAGGGTTAACATCATCCTCAGAGGATGCACCATGTCTCAACCTCTTTCTGGAGGCCTCTGCCTCCAAGGCTAACCCTCTACTACCCTCTCAACAAGAAGGTCTAACCCCAGGTCTCTCCTGAGGGCACGACAACACATGTAATGCAAACTAAGCATGCAACTAATCGTTAGTTTATGCATAAACTATTAAACTTATGTCAATGACATCTTGTTTACATGCTTTTCATTAATTTGGTGGAGGATTCCTTAATCATACATACCCTGACCCCAAGAGGGTGGGGAAAAGAGAGAAAAACCCTAAATCTTAGAATCCTTAAATGAATTAGGGTTGAGAAGGGATGAAAAAGATGAGAGTCCTAATAGGTATCTTATTTCGAGTCAAAACTTTAGACGTTGGCCAGGAAGTCACATTGCATCCGGGAGTCCTCATGACTGACTAGCGGTACGGAGGGAAATATTGCCAGCCCCCAAACCGTGATCCTTTTCTAGACACCTCCGTCCTTGGAAAATCCTGTAATAAGTCCCTTGGGTTCTAAACAGTTTGTAAAATTTAATAATTATTAGAGATTAAATATAAAATCATCGCTCTGATACCAATTGTAACAACTCTGCTTCTCTGTAGCCCCCAATTAAGGGAGACCAAGAGGTCAGAAGCGTTATCCCGAAATAGGATCAGTGGTTTTTCAAATAATCAACAATAATTAATAAATTCTACAACAACTAATCTTTGCAATGGAATAAAATTTTTCTTTTCTCATACCTTGCAAAATATAGGAGTTGAGGGACTTTACCCCATATAACATCTATCTATCTAAATCCTCCATTTTTTATTAAACTTTATTCCATCATTGTCACTTTAAAGGAATATCCATTTTCTTGATAAACCTAAAACACCGAAAAACAAAACATCGGTCAGTATAATGAATTATACTGGTATGTGGAGGAACCAATAATCTAGCATTTAATTGTAACAACATATTGCAAGCAATTATGATTTAATAAAACAAACTTTACATTTTAAACATGACTACTCAATCCTTACATACCCTAGCCTTTGTGTTGTCCCTGCAGTGGACAAAGATACTACCTTGCACATGGTAGATCTCAATTAACCCCCATGATCTCACCTTACAGGTAGATCAATACATAGGGTTGTGGAGTCGCATGGCCCTACCCAATGGTAGTCCAATCCCTGACTCGTGATAGCCTGGTGATCCTACCTCACGGGTAGACCATGTACTAGATCATCTCTTTCATTAACATCAAAGCTACAGAGGAGGACCAAGATCTGAGCTAGTTATGCACATATATTTATGGTGATATTCATAGTCACTTTATAATTGCCTGAAATAAAAGACAATCAAGCAGTTATTCCAAGCAATCGGTAAAACTTTGGAAATCACCAGGAAACTAAAGCGATTTAACCATAAGCATAACCACATACCTATTCAGCTGAAACAAGATACAAATAGTACAAGAAAATATGAAATCTAGGAAAGCAAGAAATTCACCCAACAAGTATCCTGAAATAACCATACAATTTCCTTTTACTACTCAGGTTATCAAGATCTATCCAATCTAACTTGCTCCATAGGGTTTCTACTTCTTTTTAGGGTTCCACTTGCAATTAGGGTTTTTCTATCACTTTTATAACTACAAACCCTAAATAAGAAAAACTACTCATAAACCCTAATCATCATATCCAATCTCTCCTAACAGGCTTAGGATCATCATTTATCAACATATTTCCAAATATTTCAAATTAAACATATCAATCTCATCCTTTACCATAAATTAGGGTTTCTACATGCATTAACATGGATTCTTGGTTAAAACCCCTAAAACATGCAATTTCTCATCTAGATTAGATTTGAGTCTTTCACTATCATCAACAGGTTATTAGTACATCGAATTAACCCCTTACACATCATAGATTTAATCTTTAATCACAATTAGGGTTTCTAACCTAAGTTTAATGCACTTTTCATCAAATTAATATACTTTTATAATTAGGAACGAAATCATGTACTAACACTATTTTTATCAAGTTCCTCATATTTTTCTAAGAAAATTTCATATATTAAGTTTATCCATCAGAGCCTCCTAGCAATTTCTATGAATTTTGCAAGGAAAAACATTATCTTTGATTATCTGTTATTTTTAGAAAATTATCGGTCATCCAATCTGTGGTCCAGTGGACCACGCAAAATCCAATGGTCCACAGAGACACGCCTCACTTACGATTAAAAGAACCAAAGGACAACATTGCCCTTACCTGAACTGAAGGTGCGGGAGGGCACTTTGGTAAAAATGCAGCCTATCGTCTTCAACCTCGAGTCCCGTGAGTCAACTCGCACGTTGACTTCGAACTCCCAACCACCTGTGCGCAAACTGAGGGATCCAACAACTTCGTCTATCCCTCGCGGACTCGGGGTACCTTCAATTCATCCTCTGCACCGCTCCTTCCCCGCCAAAGATCCTTGGCTCCTCCGACGACAGTGGCAGCTAGACAAGAGAGAAGGTCAGGGTCTTTGGCCAAATTGAACGCACCGGAGCAATTGCCTCAGAGTTCTGAACACACGAGAACTATTTGTGGGAGTGTCAGTACCACGGAGCACCCCCCCATATATAGGGTCCGTCCATGATTCTTGGGATTTGGGGTTTCCCTAATTTCACCATGAAACCTATGGAAACCTAGGATGATCAGACTCGGGAAGATCTCCCGAGTTCAATGGAACAATTTCCATCTGTGCACAACCTTCCAATCTCAACCAAAGTGGGAAACAAAAATCGCATCCCCTGCTCCACAGTCCATCACGACTGGGACTTAGTCCCAACCCTCAGATTTCTGATCATTGGTCCACATTCAATCTGAAAATCCATATAATCCTAATTTTGTTGTGACATTTAAAAGATTACCCATTTACTTTAGGAAACTTCTAAAAATCACAACTCATTATAACTTTATCCGCTTTCAACAAAATTTTAATGGAAGCTTTGAATGGGTATTATCTACTCGTGTATTAAATTTGATACCCAAATTCCAAAGGAAAAGGGTATTTCCTTCATAAGAAATTTATCCTTTAATAAAACCAATTTAATTGGTATTCCCTCTTTCTTATGCCATTATCTTGCTATTTTGGACTCCTTGGACTTCAAGGAACCCTAAAAGCAGGAAATCCCCTCATGGAGGATATTCCCTTGCCTTCTAGAGGTTTCTACCTCTTCTTATTTATTCATTTATCATTTGAATTTCCTTTTTCTTTTTCTTATTATTGGGTCCAACAGCCAATAAAGCCCACTAAGAAACCAAGGAAATTTATCCTTTAATAAAACCAATTTAATTGGTATTCCCTCTTTCTTATGCCATTATCTTGTTATTTTGGACTCCTTGGACTTCAAGGAACCCTAAAGGCATGAAATCCCCTCATGGAGGATATTCCCTTGCCTTCTAGAGGTTTCTACCTCTTCTTATTTATTCATTTATCATTTGAGTTTCCTTTTTCTTTTTCTTATTATTGGGCCCAACAGCCAATAAAGCCCACTAAGCAACCAACAAGGCTATTTTACATGAAATTCATACATTCCAAAACATATCACATCATTATTTATTCATATGTCTTTAATAGGAAAATTGCATTTCTCACCAAAAGAACCAGAAAATTGGGATTGTCACATCCTTCCCCTCTTATAGGAATGTTGCCCTCAAAATTCCACCAAGCATACCAACAAACAAGATAAGACTTTCTTATGTCCAACATGGCTCCCATATGGGTTCACCCTCTTTATGGTTCTTCAAAACAACCTTCATCATCTTATATTCTTACATCTGAGTTCTCTCTCACCTTGGTATCTCGTACCCTCGTTGGTGACTCAGGACACTTCAGCCTCTCTCTCGAAGCTTAATAGGTTCATGGCTCAGCACATGGCTTGGGTACCTCACATAGTGCTCTAGATCGGACTCATGGAACACACCATACATCAGGTTATCCTGAGGGGTAAGGCTAAACATAAGCATCTCCACCAATCCATTTCAAATGGACCTGTGTATCAGGGACTCATCTTTATCAGCTATAGCTCAAAGGGGTCGGGTTTTCATAACACATGTCCACCCATAGTGAACTGCATGTCAATTTGCTTCACATCGGCTCATGACTCATGTCAATCCTGGGCTTTCTCAGCCATTTCTCGATTGAAGGGTCTTCATCTTCATACATTGTGGTCTCTTTGACCTTCACAAGGTCCTCTCTCTGACATCATCCAAGTGAGGTGGTGACCGACACATCCTCCCTCACAGAGCTTCATACATATCGATACTGGCTATGGTGGCTATCATAACAAGCAACCTCTGCTAGGGCCAGGAACTGTTCCCATGTATCACCATGAATGAGCACATATGCTCCCATCAGACCCTCTATAGTTTGGATCATACTCTCTTGACTTTCCTTTAGTCGGGGTGATATGTTGTACTCAACTAGCATCGAGTTCTTCTTACACCTACTTCCACAATATGCAAGCAAACTTAAGGCCATACTCAAGACCATTTAAACTCAAATCTTGGTGTAGTTGAGCTATTTCTCTCTCATATATATAGTTCAACCAAAATTGTCATACTAAAAGTGATCTCTCTTAGGCAAGGGGATTAGGTCAACTTGGTAAGGTGATCTACCATAACCCATATTGCATCCTGACTTCTCTTAGTCCAGGGGAGACTCACCTCAAGGTCTATTGTGAGCTACTCTTATTCCCTCTTGGGGACTCTTCACTATCCGTAGCAAATCACAGGGTTACTAGTGGCACCTCTTAGCATGCATGGCGACAAGCCACATGCACTCTATATACTTCTTCATCTCAGGTACTCAAAGCACACTTTTATTATCCTAGTAGTACCATGGTATATGCCAGACTTATAATCATGATTTCCTACATGTTGTGATTCCTCAAGGTCAACTCCTCAGAAACCCTAAAACACTCTAGTATCGGGTTTCATCGCCTTCTTTTCCAGAGAGGTGTATCTGAAGTTCTTACAACTGTCCTTCTATCTCATCAAGGTCTAGGTTGGCTAATCAAGCAACCACTAAATCGACCAATGGGTCTGGTTGTATCTGAGGGTTAGCCACATAGGTCTAGTCTTCTGACGACCACATGGTTCACCTAGCAACCTCTTCTAGCCTCTCTACTAACTAAACAAGATGGTTGTGTCTCAACTAAGAGCATTTGTTACCACATTAATTCCTTATGTGCTAGGTGATGATGAAAACATAAACCTTCATATACTCCACTCATCACCCTCATCTCGGGTTTAAGTCTAACTCAGTCAAGCAAACTTTGAGCTCATCATCTCGATTGCCATACCCAAGATGCAACTCTTAGGATCCAAGTTGCTCTTGACAAGAACGTCCTCATATGATGATTACCTTTATTCCCTTCATGTTTCCAAACCACATATTCAATTTACTCTCAAAAGGTGTGGCACTTCCTCAAACATAGTAGAAAGGTTTCAACTCATATCACCTTTATCCTCAATATGGCATGTGTTTTGTCCTGTCTCTCAAACCCATAACAAGATGAAATAAACATTTGGTTGTAGTCCAAATACATAGTTCAACTTGTTCCAAGAGTAGAGATGGTGCATCACACATCTCCATCACACTTTCCAATCTAAATTGAAATGTACATTACAGGTCTCCACAACATAAACAACTCGATTATGGGTCTACACCCAAGGGAAGACTTTTCCCATCACCTTTTGGATCTTAACATATCTATTATGTACAATCCTTAGTCATCACCTCAAGGTCTCTACGGTGTCGGCACTTTTGGGGTGATCTGACCCTTATGCATCTTGGGAGTGCCTCTCACATTTACCCCCTTAGGCCCCATGAACTCATGAAGGTGGCCAACCTCATAACCCATGCACCTCGGGCAAAGGTAGTTGTTACCTCCCAACCCTATGGTCTTGTGCATTCAGGGAACAGACAACTCCTACTCCCATTAGTCTTATCCCCTACTTGACCTTAGTGTTGAATTAGGATTCTACTATAGCTTGTGATTTTTGTGTTGATACTAATGCACATCTCATCCTTAAATACTTACTTGAATCTCCATCCTCTCTTTGGGCATATAGGGCTAGCTTGACATCCCTCAATGGGATCATGGCGACCAGCCTACCTAGGTCTAGCCCCATACAGGTTACCTCCATGGCAACATACCTTCCTTCCCCTTAGAGATGGTCATACATGGGTCTATATATTCGTGCTCATACTATGTACTCTCCACTTAGCTCATCAAGCTCCTATGAGACCTCTTTAGGTTACTTCAAACCTACACAAAAGCCGATACTCACCCTACAGAAGGGTCCCTCCCCAGGATGGGAGAAAACTATCTCTTGATAGAAACCAATGTCACAAACGTCCCTACATCCAGGGTTTACATCATCATGTGCATTCTTAGCCCTATCAATCCACTAAGGCACGTATCTAGCAAGAAGACAACCCACTAAGCCAATCTGGGTTCCTTAGTATGTCATACTTGCTCCTATTCCTCAACATTAGACCAACAATATACATGCATATGTCACCAACCTATATGTGAGGGGTTCGTCAAGCATATACCTAGCCAAGGAGTTTCCTTTTCCTCTAATCCTGAGGGGTGCCATGCTCCAATTTGTAAGAACTCAAGCATCTTCATGAGCATCAGGCACACCAGGTATGCTACTTCCCCTCTTAGGTCTAGGAATCCTAGGTTCACTCCTTATGCATCAACTGTCCAACCATGAACCAAACATGCACAAGGTAGGGCATACACTTCCCACCATTCTTCCATGTGAACAACATTGTGGAGTCCTACACAAGGACAACCAACTCAGTATGACACCTCATAACTTGTTACTATACCTCTTCATTTTAAGGAACTTCCTTCCTATACCTACAAGCTAGGCATCTAAAACATCTAAGCCTTGGTTCCAGGAGCCTCTTCCTCCTTCTAGGGTTTGGTTCCTCTAAAGGCATCCCAGGTACGATGAGTCTCCTAGGATCATGCGCAAAACAACCACAACCATCCTCTTAGGCCATCCATTCTAGGTCAGGACATACCCAACCTCTAATGGTCCCTCATGTCTTAGAGTCTAAGCTTCCAACCTTCTTTCTCAGGTCTTACTCTCTCTCTAGAGCTAACCGTACAACTGACTTTCCCACTAAAGGTTCTCTCTCAAGAAGGTGGATCAAACTCTTAAGGATACCTGCCTACACCTACATGGGTGAAATGTAATATCAAGACCTATGTCCGACCAAGATTATCCAAAGCTCTACATACTTATCTTATAAGCTATCTAGCATGCCCTTCTGACCTAGGTCTCAACCTACTACTAGCACTGTTGACGTTCTCTCCTACATAGGTGCATGCTATTTTATGCTCATAAAATCCCATAAAGTTTTCTATATGGTCACCACTATCCTTTTTGATGAAGGAGCTATCCTTCACCCTAACATGCACGACCCTTCCAAGGTTAGGTCACCAAACACACTAGGTCAAACCTATCTCCTACTTCCCATGGGTTCTAAAAACCAATATGCATGTCAACCCACGTACATGGTTGGCCATGATATCTATCTCATCATGTCATCTCTCTCTATCAACCTCTTAGGGTTAGGGTTAACATCTTTGTCAGAGGATGCACCAAGTCTCAACCTCTTCCTGGAGGCCTCTGCCTCCAAGGCTAACCCTCTACTATCCTCCTAACAAGAAGGTCTAACCCCAGGTCTCTCCTGAGGGCATGACAACACATGTCATGCAAACTAAGCATGCAACTAATCATTAGTTTATGCATAAACTATTAAACTTATGTCCACGACATCTTGTTTACATGCTTTTCATTAATTTGGTGGAGGATTTCTTAATCTCATCATACATACCCTGACCTCAAGAGGGTGGGGAGGAGAGAGAAAAACCCTAAATCTTAGAATCCTTAAATGAATTAGGGTTGAGAAGGGATGAAAAAGATTAGAGTCCTAATAGGTATCTTATTTTGAGTTAGAACTTCAGACGTTGGCCAGGCAGTCACATTGCATCCGGGAGTCCTCATGACTGACTAGCAGGGCAGAGGAAAATATTGCCAGCCCCTAGACCGTGATCCTTTTCTAGACACCTCCGTCCTTGGAAAATCCTCTAATAACTCTCTTGGGTGCTAAAGAGTTTGTAAATTTAATAATTATTAGAGACTAAATGGAAAATCATCGCTCTGATACCAATTGTAAAGACCACGCTTCTCTATAACCCCCAATTAAGGGAGACTAAGAGGTCACAGGCATTATCCCGAAACAAGATCAGTCATTTTGCAAATAATCAACAATAATTAATAAATTCTACAATAACTAAGCTTTACAATGGAATAAAATTTTACTTTTCTCATACCTTGCAAAATATAGGAGTTGAGGGACTTTACCCCATATAACATCTATCTATCTAAATGATCTAGTCTTTATTAAGCTTTATTCCATCATTGTCACTTTAAAGGAATATCCATTTTCTTGATAAACCTAAAATGCTGACAAACAAAATGTCGGTCAGTATAAAAAATTATACTAGTTTGTGGGGGAAGCAATAATCTTGCATTTAATTATAACAACATATTGCAAGCAATTATGATTTAACAAAACAAACTTTACATTTTAAACATGACTACTCAATCCTTACATATCCTAGCCTCTGTGTTGTCCCTACAGTGGACATAGATACTACCTTTCACATGGTAGATCTCAACTAACCCCCATGATCCTACCTTACAGGTAGATCAATACATAGGGTTGTGGAGTCGCATGGCCCTACCCAAAGGTAGTCCAATCCCTAACTCGTGATAACCTGATGATCCTACCTCACAGGTAGACCATGTACTAGATCATTTTTTTCATTAACATCAAAGCTACAGAGGAGGACCAGGATCTGAGCTAGTTATGAACATATATTTATGGTGATAATCATGGTCACTTTATAATTGCATGAAATAAAAGTCAATCAAGAAATTATTCCAAGAAATTGGTAAAACTTCAGAAATCATCGAGAAACTAAATCGATTTAACCATAAGCAAACCACATACCTGTTCAGCTAAAACAAGATAGGAATAGTCCAAGCAAATATGAAATCCAGGCAAGCAAGCAATTCACCCCACAAGGATCCTAAAATAACCATACAATTTCCTTTTACTAGTCATGTTATCAAGATCTATCCAATCTAACTTGCCCCTTAGGGTTTCTACTTCTCTTTACGGTTCCACTTGCAATTAGGGTTTTGCTATCACTTTTATCACTACAACCCCTAAATAAAAAAACTACTCATAAACCCTAATCATCATATCCTATCTCTCCTAACAAGCTTAGGATCAACATTTATCAACATATTTCTAAATATTTCATATTAAACATATCAATCTCATCCTTTACCCTAAATTAGGGTTTCTACTTGCATTAACATGGATTATTGGTTTAAAACCCTAAAACATGCAATTTCTCATCTAGATTAGATTTGAATCTTTCATTATCATCAACAGGTTATTAGTATCAAATTAACCCATTACACATCATAGATTCAATCATTAATTACAATTAGGGTTTCTAACCTAAGTTTAATGCACTTTTCATCAAATTAATATACTTTTGCAATTAGGAACGAAATCAAGTACTAAAACTATTTTTATCAGGTTCCTCATATTTTTCTAAGCAAATTTCATATATTAAGTTTATCCATCAGAGCTTCCTAGCAATTTCTACAAATTTTACAAGGAAAACATTATCTTGGATTATCTGTTATTTTTAGAAAATTGTCGGTCGTCCGATCCGTGGTCCACTGGACCACGCGAAATCCAATGGTCCACAGAGACACACCTCACTTGCGATTAAAATAACTAAAGGACAACATTGCCCTTACCTGAACTGAAGGCGCGGGAGGGCACTTTGGTAAAAATGCAGCCTATCGTCTTCAACCTCGCGTCTCGGCCAGTAGAGTCCCATGAGTCAACTCGCTCATTCACTTCGAACTCCCGACCACCTACGCATAAACCGAGGGGACCAACAGCTTCCTCTACCCCTCACAGACTTGGGGGTACCTTCAATTCCTCCTCTACACCACTCATTCCCCGCCAAAGATCCATAGCTCCTCAGACGACATTGGCAACTAGACAAGGGAGAAGGTCGGGGTATTTGGCCAAATTGAATGCACCGAAGCAATTTCCTCAGAGTTCCAAACACACGAGAACTATTTTTGGGAGTGCCGGTACCACAGAGCACCCCCCCCCTATATATAGGGTCCGTCCATGATTCCTGGGATTTGGGGTTTCCCTAATTTCACCACGAAACCTATGGAAACCTAGGATGATCAGACTCGGGAAGATCTTCCGATTTCAATGGAACAATTTCCATTTGCGCACAACCTTCCAATCTCAACCAAAGTGGGAAACAAAAATTGCATCCCCTGCTCCATAGTCCATCGTGACTGGGACTTAATCCCAACCCTCAGATTTCTGATCAACGGTCCACATTCAATCTGAAAATCCAGATAATCCTAATTTTGTTGTGACATTTAAAAGATTACCCATTTACTTTAGTAAACTTCTAAAAATCACAACTCATTATTCATTTATCCACTTTCAACCAAATTTTAAAGGAAGCTTTGAATTGGTATTATCTACTCGTGTATTAAATTTCATACCCAAATTTTATAAGCAATTTATCCTTTAATAAAACCAATTTAATTGGTATTTCCTCTTTCTTATGCCATTATCTTGCTATTTTGGACTCTTTGGACATCAAGGAACCCTAAAGGCACGAAATCCCCTCATGGAGGATATTCCATTACCTTCTAGAGGTTTCTACCTCTTCTTATGTATTCATTTATCATTTGAATTTCCTTTTTCTTTTTTCTTGTTATTGGGCCCAACAACCAATAAAGCCCACTAAGCACCCAACAAGGCTATTGTACACAAAATTCATATATTCCAAAACAAATCACATCATTATTTGTTCATATGTCTTTAATAGGAGAAATTGCATTTCTCACCAAAAGAACCCAAAAATTGGGGTTGTAACAAGTTCTCTCGGTTACCACAACCAGAGAAGACAAACAATTGTCAAAGGAAATTGATGTGTCGGAGAAGCCTCCAGTACCCCTCTATTTATAGGAGGGGTTAGGGTCAGGGTTGCCAGTCTATGTGGGAGTGGAAGGGGGCAAAATATCAAATTTTTGCAACTTACAAATGTTGAAAGGGTCGGTTTGCTGAGTGAACTAATCGGTTGGCATGCAAGTCGATTAGTTCACTTAGTGAACCGTTGCTTTTGTCATATTTCCCAATCAAATAAGAATTTACAATTCTAATCCATTTAATGCACAACATAATGTCAGCACTAATCCTTGATGCAATCAAATCGCACCATGAACTTGGTGGTTCATTTCATGAATCAGTAGTTTTACGGCCATCAGCTAATCAGTTCACTCAATGAATCAGATGGTTGGAGCCCCAATTCATTCAGAGCTCAGTCAATTCATTATCCAATCAACGTGACTATGCAAATGGTCATTTCATCACATGAGCCAATCAGTTTGGAGTCCAATCAGTTGATTTGTTGCCTAAATTGAATGCCTAAACACTTTAGTAATAAATCCAATTATCATTCATGATCAAAACTTCTCTTCTATGTCAAATCCTATGTGTGTGACGCTATAGGTCCCATATTACGTTGGCAGTGAATGTCCATAACTAGTTATGGCATCATAAGCAAAGAGTGGGGTCTGGTCATACATCATTGCTACCCAAGTAAATGGAAAGTTAGAGAACAACTTCAACCTACAATCTGTGTATGGTGTTATAGTTTTTGTATAGTTCCTTTGTCACTGATATCCATATTGAACTCTAGGCATGGAGTAGTCATCCTCTTCAACATTCAATTTGTTTCCTTGAACGAGAGCAGACTGTCTGAGATATATGTAGCTCAATATCACATATTTAACTCACATGCACATGGCCATGCATTTCTCAGTCTCTCTAATCAAGAGGCCTAGGATATCATACTCCTACAAGAGGGATAAATCCAATCTACATCACTCACAGAGAATCCCCATATGTCAGAGTCACCTAGTCACCACCATTATGGAAACCCTTATTCAGGATTACGTTTGATGTTGTCAAAGCATGTCGAACTACATGGAATTAGTGTAGTGACTTCAGGTCTAAGAACCACAATTACCACCAACACTATGAGATTTGACTATGACTACCATTGTAATGGTTTCCATGTGTCAGTCTCATGGTGGGTATGCCTGATACATTGTTCTCTAACATGTATCTATGTGCTTGGTTTGATATCACATATCATGACTAATGAGTTTTTGTCATCAACCAACACACACTCTAATCTTTTATGTTAGTGTTGTCTATCTACCTTACACAATAACATCTGACCAAGGACATAATGAGAATGTACACACTCTTAAAATATGTATGACCTCATTGTTTAAGTCACATACTTGATGACATATGTTATTGAGTGATATCATTCTCTAGAAAATATTATGTTCCATACAACCCAAACATCAGTATGAGGAGATCATGTTTTTGTGAGGTATAAGGATGGTACCTTTTGTATGGAACCCATGTTTAGGAATTTTTGCAGCTATCCTCTACTCCATGATATTATTTTCTTACAATGTGTATGGTTCTTGTTCAATTCAATGACACCCTTGAAAAATCTACGATATCAAACTAAATTTCCATAAAGTAGTATATCTATTAGTTCTTTAATTAATACATTGGGAACTCATTAACAACTAGAACATATACTTATAGTGGACTATCTACATGTGTGTCAATCACACGTGCCAAGTACTCTTCACAAACCTTCCTTAACATTATGGTAAACTATTGAAGGTGAAATTATACAAGTATGAAGGACTTCCTTGTCACTTATGAAGATATAAGAAAATTCCTATCTGGAACACGGCTTCCTTGTCACTTATGAAGATATAAGAAAATCCCCTATTTGGAACAAGGTTGCCTTGTCACTTATGAAGACATAAGAATATCCCCTATAAGGAACAAGGCTTTCCTTCATCCAGCAGTCTAACTGCACTTGATGAGCTTTGAGTAAGTCCCTACACAAAATCATATAAAATGTATTACAGATTAAGAGTACAAGATTATCTATTAAAGTTTATCTCATAAAGATAAAAATGAATTATAGAGATGTTATATATAAGGTAGTTGTGTTTTCCCCAAAAGAATCTTCAACAACAAATAAAATGAATGTATTGACTAAGAAAATTCAACTAGAAGAAAGTCAACCCTATAGAAAATATTATGTCACTCCAGGATCTATTAAAAAGAAATTTTAGTCACATAATCAGATAAGAGAATGACACCTATATTACCATCTTGGAGAAATGAGTCCCTCTTGTGGAATCATATCATTAAAGTCTTTCTGACTTTGGGTCTACCACCCTACCCTCTAGGTGAACAACTACCAGATGCACCTCCTCATGATCTAGATGCCATACCACTTCCATAATTCCTACCATATGACTATCCTTATAGTCTCTTGTAATGTGGCCATGAAAGCTATGAATGGGTATATTGTGGCTAAGTATGTTGTAACTATGAACAATTCTTCTTAAAAACCCTTTATGAAGGCACTAGTGATATTGGGGAACTTTATACCTCAAAATTCACATAAAAGTGATCTACCAAAATTGTTATAGAGAATAACTCTCTATTGTGGCATGTATAGAGATTGAGATTTTGGAACTCTCAGGTTGTATATCATAGTAGGGATGACCATTTACCACGTCCTGATTTTCCTCCATTATTGGATGCCTTAAGATATGGCTACACCTACCCCATAAAAAACTAAACATTTGGTAGAATTCCCATTGAAGAAAGCACTTCTTCTAGAACCATTGTTTGTACAAGATTATCCTCCATATCCCTTGGTATATACCTTTTCTCATCATATATATACCTTCTCTCATCATTTGTAGATATTTCTATCCTGCAAGGTGCCTTAAAATAAGAAATGCAAATTTCTCTATATGCCTTACTGATTACATAGACATTATGCCTCAAAATAGGCCTTAGATATTCTTCTAAATTCCTTTGAAAATTCGGTGGATAGTACTTGGTATAGAGTTCCTACACAAAATCATCCAATGTAAGGACCTCGTGTGACCTCTGATCCTCCATTGATTACCTCCATAATTTTGATTCTCCATTCTAATATATAATACATAATTAGCTCTCTTGTCCATAGGTGATTCCATATAGTGAAAATCCTCATAAATATCCATATAGCAGTAACTCCAGGATCAGTAGTGCATCTGAATCCTTTTCTTCAATCCTCATGCCATATCATAGAACCTCATCATGTCCTTAGTATTGTGGACACACTAGACTCACATATACCTCATAGAGATTTCCTCTTCAAATCCATATACTTAGTCATATGAAGTTGTAATGCTTCCTAATACTTCTGAAGTTATCCTTCTATAGTGATATCCTTCTCAATAGCATGAGTACCCTATGGTTACCCCTTTCCACTTTAGGACATAAGAAAAACAATAATATATGAGTTATAGCTTATAGAAATCATTTGATCAAAGATAGCATAGAATCATTCTAATAGTAGTCTACTAGTGATTCAGATATAAGTGTAATTTTCTAATACTAACAAATGTGGAGAATCGTCCCTTAAGTTCAAGAAAATACCAAGATTAGGGTTCCATTGATGATATACCTATCTAACCCTATAATTAAAATAATAGAAATATTTTTCCTTCCCAACAATACACATCATGAACATGTAGAGTTTTTAAAATCAAATAATATAGTAAGTGCTAGCATTGTACACAAGTCTTAATTTTTAAACCCAAACACTACCTTGTAAGTATACGGGTGCATGTAGTATTATCGAGTTTGTCGAAATAGAAAAGTATGTTAAATGCAAGAGCATCAACTTTTACCAATCTAGATTGATTTAAAGAGATGATTTGATGTTTATGCTAGAAAACTAAACAAATTAGACATAACTCAACTAAAAAAAAAGATCACTTGGTTTCAAGATTTTAGTTGATCAAAGGTCATGAGAACATGACTCAACAATCATAGAACAAAAATATGAAAAATCATCTATGCTAGAAACAACATAAATGTGATTTGTGTCCTACACACACATATCAGAAGTGTAGGATAGTCCTGATTTTCTATAGCATTGACATGCTTATACTAAATTTCAGACTGCAAACCTTGCTCATCAACACATACTAGGAACTCTCGTGGTCAAGGTAATGTTTCTAAGGCACATCTCCTTACTCCTGTGAATACCTTCCCAGATCATATAAAGAGCATATATCAAACATACTAAGTGTCCAACTAAGAATGTAAGAAGAAAGTTACATTGATGAACCTTAGAATAGTGAAAATAACTAGATTTAATCTTGAAGTGTGTGTTTCAACAAGTTATGACATGGGAGTTACTCCCTCATTCCTGAGAAGAAAGGTTCTACTCATCCATGGGTAGAGAAAGTAGACACAAGTTGTAGAACCTGGAGTAGAACATGGTAGAAGAAGGAAAATAACAAAGATCTTCAAAGTACAAATGGCATAGAGTGGAACTTCGACTAGGAGTGGAAATTTTGTCCTATTTGATGATCTTTTTTGGCAACCTTCTCTCCCAAGAGGCTGGAATGGAGAATGGAGATCCTTGTTGCAATGGCTAAAGAAGAATTTAGGAGAACGTGGTTGTCTCTTGAGTAATTGTGCTCTTCTCTCTAAAATCACCCTCCTTTCATCTTCACTCTACTCTAGATGTCTCTTGCTCCAAATGACTATTTATAGTCATACCAAGTAAATCCCATTCATATTTAAAAATGAGGGACAATTTTCCTTTAATTTTGAACTAAAACTGTAGGTAACACAACGTGTTGGTTGGCCAACATAGGGTGTTAGTTGTGACAACTGAAGTCGAACTGCTTTGAAAGAAGATGATATAGCATGTTGGTTTACCCACACTTTGTGTAGCTGGAAGTAAGGAAAACCTAGATCGTTAAAAGGTGTGCATGATTACCAGCGTGTCATTTTGTTTTGTTACATCATCCCATGACTTCTTATGGATTGAGGATACATTTTGTGTTGGTAGGCCAACACATTGTGTTGCTGTAAGTCATGAAACTTGGTGATTTTGTATAATGAGAGGACACGACATGTTAGTTGTCCAACATGTCATTTTAGTTGGCAAGCACGTCGTGTTTCTGCAATTGGGAGAACTAGAAAATCTAGAGTGAAGGTACATGCAATGTTGGTTGACCAACATGATGTGTTTTTGTAATTTAGTGGCATCTAAGTTCCATGTACCTAAGGTGCATGTCGTGTTGGATGGTCAACATGTTGGATGCTTTGTCACCTTTGGTGCATTTGTCTACTATTGATAGGTCATGTTAGTTAAACCACACAATGTGTTTCTATTAGATTCTTTAGGAATTGCTTCAAGATTGGGGAATCTCTTAGGGAATTTGATAGAGATCAAATTGTGATCAAATTATCCTCATCTTGGGTCAAATATTCTACCTGCAATCAAAACCATGAAATAAGTAAAGAGAATAATAAAGAAGGGAATCTATCATGATTAGAGGTAGGCTAAAATAGAAAATGGATAGAAATTGCATGCAAGAGTAGGAAAAAATACTATATAATTCAAGCACATCAAATCCTCCTAAACTTAAACCAATTCTTATCCTCAATAAAAAGAAACATAGATATATAATCAAAGAACTAGCATGATACATACATCATTTTGATGAAATTCAAGAATTCAAACATCACAACCCAGTCATTGTCAAGATATCTCTACTAGGCATGCATTCATTTCAATCACTCATAATTGAAAGTTAAGTTTAAAAATATGGTCAAAATGATTTGGAAAAATCAACATGACAACAATGAATATGTTATGATGATAGAGCTAAAAATGCAAAGAATGTGCAACCAAACCCTTCAGATAATATGGAAGAATAAAAATGGAATTCCAGATTGACATTAACAAATATACGATGAAACCTTCTTTAAGTAAAAAAAATGTAAGATTATGAGCTTTGGGTACGACACTCATCTACTAATATAGACTTATGTTCATGCAGAATGCCTTTTGGAATTTAATTATCGTGTTCTAATGCAATCCCCAACCTTCATTTGTTTAGTAGACTATGTGGGCAACTTATCCATCTTTTTCTACGAAATTGGAAAATTTTATTTTGAGAGAAAAAGTGTCTCTTTTTAAATGTGGTTTGGGTCCCTCTTTAGAACCTCATGTCTTAGGCTAGTTAAAAGGAACTGAAACATGGAAGATTCATGCAGATAGGTGATTCAAATTCTAGAATTCTCTTTATTTGTAAAAGTTTTTTTCATATGAGTGAAAGAAAATTCACTTAAAATTTAGTGAAGTCATAAGAAATTCAACAAAAGGTTGGAAATTTAAATAATTGAAAGAATTTGAAAAATTATTTGCACTAAGTTAAGAGTGAGAGAAATGATAAACATGCTATAGAAGAAAAAAAAATATTGACTGGCCAGTTTTTTTCATTAAAATTTGTTGGATGTACATGTTACTATTCTTCACTACAATCCCAAGGTGTACAATGGCTTAGAAAGAAGGGAGTCGGTTTCTACCCAACAAGAACATTTCATCATGGTCATGCATAGATGTTTTCTAATTTAGAAAAGAAAAATAGAAATTGTAAAATCAAAGGGAAAACTACAGACAAATCTACAACTTTTTTCTAGTTGCTCCCCCCTAAGCGTGAAATTTGCATTGCTCGCACTGCATATAACAAACTTAGAGGTTTGTACCTAGCTGCCTTTCATGGAGAAGACTATAGTGAGGGATCTATGCCCTCATTGGCAGCTAGGAAGTGCTGCCCTAACATGTCATCATCTGCAGTGTTATGGACTAAAGGCTCCTGCGGTGGCGGTGGATCAATGTGCCACATTTTTTTGTACAAAATTGGTGATTCGATCAATGTACCACATGTCCATATTCTATATCATAGAGTGCATAATTATGGTGTCCTACCGGTCAAAATGTTTTTGGACATACCTGTGGAGATGTCATACATATGGCATCGCCTCACTATATTCAATTTGCATGCTAGTAGAAGGAGGAGGAGATGCAGATGCCTCAGGTGCAGTGGAAGTCTTAGATATATATCTAGTTACATCCTCATCATCAAAAGTAAACTTCCAATTTTTAGGATTGGTCAAAGTGATTCCTTTTAGTTTTGTTAGTTCAATGTATTCTTCAAGTCCATGTAAATATTGCCTAAACTTTCTCCCATTATAAGGGAACCTAACAAGTAAGCTTGAAGAAATAAAAAATTGGAGATCAACTTTTTTTGTTCCAGTATTTGCATCCAAACCTATCAAGTTTATATTTAACTTGTTGGTAATGTGGGTTATCAATCCTCTAATTATGATCTCACTTGATTTTTTCTCATTATATGTTAAAGAAGAGTTGGAGGATATAATAGCCTACATTGAATTCATGGTTATGTAACATGTCCCATAAGAAGAATAAGTCATACTTTCCACACACTCCTTGTTTTTCCTTCCTGGGAAAAAACTAGGTGCTAAGTAGTATGTGAATGTAATAGAAAATGGGATTGTGGATATGTGATGCTCTAGAAGAAGTATCTTTATGATGTGTGTCCTATAGTTATTTGTCTCCAAAAATCATCATTATTTAAAGTTTCAGGAATCACTATACTACCTCCATAAGTACACTAATATGCATCACAAAATTTTATGAATGTGAATTTCTAACCATGACCAAGAAGTCAAAATGTATTATACCAAAATGGTCAACCAGTTTCCTTAGTCTTCTTCCACTTTCCAAGTAGTCAACAATTCATATGTCAATCTCGAGTATGTGAAACTGACCTTGCAAGAGACATGCATAAGACCAAGATTCTTAAGGAATCCTTGTTCTTCATCACAAAAATCCAAGGCATCCATAGTATCAACACAAGAAAAACAAGTAGGAAGAACCCTACTTGTTATCAATTTTTGATAGATGGCATCTTCTTTAATTGTGATGTTGAATTGCAAAGGAGACATAAGCAGTGGTTGATGAAGATCTCTCTCCCCTTTGGTGCTTTGAAGATTGCTTGATTGGGGCCATTGATGATGTGAAGGACGTGTTGTGACAGAAAACATGGCATGCTTTTAGAAAAGCACGACATGTTGCTCATCATAGGTGAGAAAGAAGCTATGATAGTAGCATGGATGGATCCTCCACAATGAGTGGAGGGCTTGAAGGTTAGAGATTGATGAAGTTGCTCAGTGGTAGGATTTTTCAGAGATAATGGATGATTTGTCTGTGATGAATGTTGAGGTAGATGGTGACTTGGTGGCTGAAACATAGTGGTAGAGAAGATGCTTCAAGGCAGTATCGAAGCTAAGTTGCTCAATGGCTAGATTTACTGGGTTCGTTAGGTGCAAGATAAATGATTGTGGAGCCAAAGACCTTTCAATGTTGAGATAATGATCATTGTGCATGATTGAGAACTCATAAGCAATCTTCTCTAGTGAAGGGGGTGGTGAGAACGATGACTGACTAGAGTTGACATCTGGATGGGATGGATAGTAGGAGTAGTTGGTTGTAGCGTCAAAGGTTGTAGAAATGATGTGGGCACAGGAGACACATTGTAGAGTGGCAAGAAATGTGAATGAATTTTGAAATGAGGTTGTGAAACCCTATTTCATTGCCACCTACACAACATGTTCAACGGACAAGACCATGTGTTTTACTATTCTAGTAATCATGTTCATTTTTATTTTTTTTCCATTTGAATGCTACATGGCGTGCTGAGAAATAGACACACCGTCTTTACTTCACTGAAAAACTCTACAAACTTGAATCAATAAGGAACAAGCCGTGTCTAGATAAACTCAAGCATGTCTCACTCTAGGTGAACAATTGAAAATTTTCTTCAAACTAGGCACATCGTTTCTCTTTCACCACATGTTTTCACTTTACATAAACTATGGATTGTCTAACATCTTAAACACACGTCATTTCAACATTAGAACATGATATGTCAACTGAACTTGAATCACTAAATATTGTCTTTCTGAAATGGACACATCATGTTTCCTATTAACACATCATGTTGAAGCTAAATTGTTGCTAAAAGATGATGTTTCCTTGTATTCAGCTGCACCTCCAATGATATTTGCATTTAACTATGAGGGCATAAATTATTACATTCATCCACAAAAAGTTTATTTGAAATGTAAAAAAATTGAAGGAATTATATAAGGTAAATATGTTATAATGGTGGGATCAACTCCCATGAAATTCATCTATTTAGAGTCTGGAGTGACACTCTTTATTTCCATTAACTTTCATCTGAAAGAACGTACAAGACACCCTCGTCAACCTTATCTCTTGGAGTGTAAAACTTGCATCTTTGTCTATTAACTTTGAAGGTAGACTCTTTGCCTTGAAGATCTACAACTCCATATGAAAAATTCTTCAAAACTATGAAGGGTCCAGACCATTTAGATCATAGTTTTCTAGGAAAAAGTTTTATGTTTGAGTTGAAGAGTAAAACTTGGTCTCCTTCTAAGAATCTTTCCTTCTGATCCTCTTGTCATGCCAAGATTTTATCCTCTCCTTGTATATTTGTGTGTTCTCATAAGAATCAAGAACGAGTTCTTCCAGTTCTTGCAACTATAGTAGTCTTTTCTCCCTTGCTTTAAACATATCAAAGTTTAGAAATTTGATTGCCCACAAGGATTTGTGCTCCAACTCTAGGGGAAGGTGGAATGACTTTCCATTGATAAGTTTTAATGGAGTAGTGTGAATGGTGGTTTTGTGTGTTGTCTGGTATGCCCACAATGCATCCTCTAGTTTCAATGTCAGTCTTCCCTTGAGCTAGACACCGTCTTCTCTAAGATTCCTTACAGTTGTCAGTTTAAGACATCGACTTGTCCAACTGTCTATGGATGATTTGGAGTTGATATTTTATGTTTGAATCCATATTTTCTCAACATATTGTTGAAGTTCTTCTCATTGAAATGGGTGCCTCCATTTGAAATAATAGCTCTTGGAACACCAAAATAAGGAAAAATAATTTTCTAAAATAGTTTGCTCACAAATTTTGCACTGAGAGCTTGAATAGGAATGGCCTCTACTCTCTTGAACATGTAATCACAAGCAATAAGGATGAATTTGTAACCACATGATGATGAAAATGAACCCATATAATCAACTCCCCATATATCAAAGACTTTGATTTCAAGGGACATTTCATCTCTTATGGAGATTACACATGTTCTTTGACACTTATCACAGGATTTCACATAGGCCATCGACATCACGGAACAAAGTAGGTGAGTAAAAGCATGTGTGAAGAATCTGAATGCTATTTTCTCTTCACCAAAATATCCTCTGTAGGGGGAAGAGTGACATTCAACTATAATACCTGAGATTTCTTCATTTGGAATGCATATTCTAATCAGCCCACCAGACCCAAGCTTGAATAATACCAAATTATCCCAATAATAGAAGTTCACATCCTGGAAGAATTTCTTCTTCTACTAATAGGTAAAATCCATTGGAAGTTGTCTGGTTGCAAGATAATTTACAAAATCTACAAACCAAAGTACATCAAGAGATCCGACAATGTACATCTTCTCAATAGGTAAGAAATCATCAATGTGAAGAGAGTCATGTGCAACATTTTTGAAATGGGAAAGGTGATCAACCACATTATTTTCTGTCATTTTCTTGTCTTTGATCTCTAAGTAAAATTCTTGAAGTAACAAAATCCAGCAAGTAAGTCTAGTCTTTGCATCCTTTTCTCTTAAAAGGTACTTGATTGCAGCACAGTCCATGTAAACAATAACTTTGGATAGTACAAGATATAGCTAGAACTTATCAAAATCATATACTATTGTAAGCATTTCCTTCTTAAAGGTTGCATTATTCATCTGGGCATCATCTAAGGTTTTCCTTGCATAATGAATGGTATGAAGTTTTTTATCTTGACTTCCCATATTGCATAATCATTGGTGTCACACATGATTTTAGATGGAGAATTCCTAGTGGTTGAATAATTGGGGGCTGAAATAAGAGCATCCTTCAATTTTTGGAAAGTTGTTTGGAAATCTTTATTGAATATGAATTCAGCATCCTTTGCTAGTACAGAATATTGTGGCTTTGAAATCTTTGAAAAAATCTTATGAATCGTGTGTAAAACTCTGTGTCCCTAGAAATTTCATAATTCTTTTATCGTAGTTGGTGTTGACATCTTTTCAATGACTTCTACTTTTTATTTATTAAACTCAATTCCTTTGCTTGATATGATGTGGCCAATTACAATGTCATATTGTGCCATAAAATAGAACTTCTCCCAATTTATAAAAGGCTGACGTTATTTCCACATTGTATAATGTTTGTCATCTTTAGCAAACAAGCAGTTACCATATACACCAATGTTTAGGAAAGCGGTATGCGGTGTACAGGCGGTGAGGGTACTCAATAGAGTATATGCAGTATGCGGGAGTATATACGGAAGTATATGTGGTTCTGGATTTTTTATTTATTTCAATAAACTAATTATATATAAAATAATATATTGAGATTATAAATTAAAAGATATCGAGTAGGCGCATATACATATTTACATATAAACAATTTAATATGCATGTTGATATATGATATGCTTATATATGTAATTATATGTATATATATGTGTATATATGGAATGTGTTTGTAATATATATACAAATACTAAAATTTATGTAAATCAATGTACAAATATGTCTAGAGCATGTGTATAAATGTGAATAAATCAAAATGTATATATACATGCACACATATGTGATTGTATATTTAGGTATATTGTATATGTATGTATATATATTAATATATCAAAATGTATTCATATAAATGCACAAATGTGTGTGGAAATTTTTATATGTATAACAAAGTATACATATAAATCAATGACTATATATTTAAACATAAATATATAATAAAATGTGTGTTTTATGTATGCATGTATGTATGAAATACATGGACATAAGTTCTAGGATTTTAAAAATCGGAGTTCAATCGGCCGCTTAATTGGTCAAGTGGGAGTATATGCGGCTCATGACCACTTAGTGGACCGATTAGCAATATGCGGTGCGGTAGGGTGACTGAATAGGTATATGTGGGAGTATATGTGACCGTGTAGACCGAATTCCTAAAGAGTGATATACACTAAAATTATCCATAAAGATTTCCATGACTTTTCTATAAAATAAAAAATATGGCCATCATGCATCTTTTGTACAAAGAGAGTGTATTAAAATCTAAAAGGCATCCACCTAGAAGCATATGTACCATAAGTACATGTGAAAGTGGTTTGCTCTTGATCCAGTGGGTAGAAAGGAATTTGGAAATATCCAAAATATGTATATAAATAGGAAAAGTATGAATTGTTTGCAAGTCTTTCCAACATGAGGTCAATAAAAGGCAAGGGAAAATGATCCTTTCTAGTGATCTTATTTAACCTTCTATAATCAATGCACATGCACCACCCTTTGACTATAAGTTTTTGGGTTAATTCAATATTGTATCATTTCAATACAATGGTCCCCCCTTAGGTTCAACATGAGTGACACTTACCCAAGGGATGTCATTTTCTGGGTAGATTATTGAAACATCTTTTAACTAAAAAAATCTTTCAGTACCACCTATATCATGTTTTGTTTCAATCTTCTAGGTGGTTCAATGCATGGTTCGACATCATCTTCTCAGGCTATGTGATGCATGCAAATAGAAGGATTAATCCCTTTCAAGTCATTAATGGAAGAGCCAATTAAACCTTTGTAAATCCTAAGTTCTTTCAATAATTTTTCTTCTTCATCTTGAGTCAATTTAGAATTCATTGTGATCAGAGAAATAAAATTTGGGTCTAAGAACACATAGATCAATCCTAGTGGAATGGGCTTAAGTTTTGCCTTTTTATCTGGTGTAGTAGTTTTAGTTGCCTCCTTCTCTTTTGATGCTTCTTTAAAATTTAGCTTTATTTTGCTTCATAATTTTCTTCATGATAGCAAGCTCATATTAACAGCCATATATAGAAGGAATGGAAGACTATTACAAATAAAATCAATTTTAGTGTAAATTACTAAATTTTTTAAATTCTTACTCGTGACTTATCACTCTTTTACTAATACACCTTCAAATTTCATTAGAGATCACATTTAGAAATTGACTCTATGATTAGAACTTTTCCTTTTCCGCCAAGATCAAGGCTGTAGAAATTTACAGGAAAGGAAGAGAAAAGGAGATCTAATAGGCTCCTTGTTAATAGTATTCATATAAAACAAGAAGAGACTAATATGCAATACTTCCACTAACTTGATTTAAGATTGAAATGAAGAAAAAATTAGGTTCTTTCATTCCTAGAGAAAGCTCCTATAAATCACCCAAAATTCACCCAATGAAAGAAACTAGCATTTTGAAATTGGTAAGAAGGTTGAAATGAATCTACAACTTGAGTTATGGGACTCAAGATGATCAAGAAGTTTGTCTAATATACATATTACCTTAATCCATCTGCTAGTCTTCCTCAAAGAAACCAATGGACCAATTTCTTAAATAGTTGGTCTGACTATTTTGGCATGTTGTTTGGTTGGTGTACTACTATGTAGATGACCCCTATAATCGATTGGTCTTGTTAGATTATCATCTAACTATCTACCGTTAGTGTGCAAAATACAAAATAAAACCTACAAAATTATTATAATTTATCTAACATAGAAGGTTAGTTTGATTATAGTTTGATATGATGGTCTTCTTAGAATCCCCTCGATCAACATTTACAAAGCATATTTTTTGGTTTATAAGTCAAATCGAATTTATTAAGCTTAAATATGTATATTTGTGTTATTGGGTATCTTCTACACTCTCTTCTTAATGCAACATGTTTTAATGTATCAACTATTTGGTCATGTCACCCCTTTCTTTAAAATAGGGTTATTCCTTAAAATAACTGAATTACTGAACTATTTTAATGCTCAAGATATGCTGAAATCTAAAATCAATACCGCTAAATTAGAATTTACAAATATATTACTATCTAAAATTAGGTGTCATTTTAAAGTCTATCTATAGTTGGATTGAGCATGTATTCGCCAATGAATATCCATAGCAAGGTGACTTAATTTGGTAAATTAAAATTCAGGTTTCTCAAACATTGAATTACCTACGAAGCAAAAAAAATGTTATAACATTGTATCTGCCCATTCAAGTGATTTTTTGGAAGATTGAGAAATGGGTCTTCATTATTATTGGTCAAGACTCAAAGATAAGATTAGGGTGCCATAATTGAGCAGAAGCGATCTCACTAGAGTTAGTAAGTTATAGCTTTGTGTAACTTTACATTGATTCTATTTAATATTTATTTTTTCCATCTAAATTGTAATATTTACTATATTCTATGTAATTATATTCATGTTTTAGTTATCTTTTTGGAAACTCCTTGTAATTCAGATGATATTTAATATCCTCCTAGAGTTTACCCTAAGTGGATCCAAACTAAGTGACAATCAAAAATGAAAATTTTAGATCACTAGTTGTGATTTAGTTTGGGTGTGGAATTTTAGGATGTTAGACATGATATTATCAAATGGATGGTATATGATAAGCAATATTTTGCAAATATATTATATAGTATTCTAATTGTCTTGGTTTTTTGCATAATTATGAAAGTAGAAGAATTACATTGAGAAGGTAGATGGAAACAAGTTGAGTCAGCAAGCCTTTCTGAATAGTATAATCAATCCTATGAAGCACTACATCTATAGACTTGGTAGTCATGACGTTACTATGGACAATGTTCTTAACCCTCTTGAGAAGTTTCACATCCTCTGGTGCTACGAAACCAAAAGTTTCAAACCCAAAAAGGTACAAAAATATGTTGGTTGTCGATGCATGCTTTTTCTTAACCACTTTGGTTGAGGCATATTTGAGAATATCTTGTCTTATAGTAAATCCCCACCCCTCATAATCACATGTAGGGAAATCCCTATTAGATTGAAACATGCATGCTTCCCTCCAACCCATTCAAAAACTAGAATGTAAATGGATCTATGTGTTGATCTGCCCTGCCACAGATAAATTAAAAAGTTAATAGGTGCTTCTTTCTTAGCAACAACTTTGACATGTCTGAGTACGTCATAGAGAACATTCCATATAAGATCATGTCTATACTTGAATCCAAGTATCTCTATACAATGAACTACATGCTCCCCAAAAGTGTCCAAACCCACCTTACGAAAAATTGGGCATATCTCATCAACAGGAGAATTCCAAATCATAAGGTGGTACCTAAGAATAGTACGATACTCCAATGGTAACATATGCAAGTCTAATCCATCAATAGGAATAGGAAGGAGAAAAACTTGAGCATGATCAACTGTAGACACCAAAAAAATTACTTTTTGTCTAATAGTCGTGTCAAACTTAATTTCCATGTCCTTAATAATTTTGCTAAAAATGAAAATCATGTTGTGATCTAGGGGGGACAATGTCCTTTTTAGAAAAACTAGTAAGGTCGAATGTTGAGATTATGGCACAAAGATAATCTTAAGAACAATCAAAATCAGAGTTCATATTGCAGTTCCCTTTACCTTACAAAGTATGATCCTAAAACACTCGGGATCGGACCCTGGAGGCCAAAAAAATCTTAGAAGTTTCTATTTCCAAGTACAACCCGAGCAACAACATGAATGGGTAAGGAAGCAGCCCACCATTGAAGGTCCTCAAAAAAGGACCTCTATAAAATATATTGTCTTTAATAGACCTTCACAAACCCCCGTTGAAAAATATTGCAGTCTCCTCCATGTATACAGGTTGATAGGTTTATAAACAAAATGTCATCTTGAATATACTCATACAAGGATAGAGAAACAAGAGCTCACTCTTTGGATCACTCAACTACAGAAGAAGGTGCATTGTGTCAGCAACCTTTGCATATGTCCTCATGGATTACCTCTCAATAATATTAATTTGAAAACTACTCTTTTGATGACATCATTTGTCAAAGTGATCCCATGGAAATTATTGTTAAATATACAATATGTCTATTTTTTTCTAATCAATACATTACATCCAATCAATTTGCTATCGACAATAGATTATTCAACCTACTTTAAAGAGCTAGATGAACTTTGCATGTCTTAGTTCTTTTACTACATCATTGAATTGTCTCTATCCCTCTCCAACAAGGGCAAATCAATGTAATAAACTCCGACATACTAACTACATTTTGAGCATGTAATTCTACATCAAATGGACAATTGGTATCATGACTCTCTCCTAGAAGACTACATGAAGAAATTAGTTATACCAAACACTTTCTACTTCTAGTGTACGGGATAATATTAAGCTCAAGTTTCGTCAATCATGGGTAGAAAAATTAGTTCATGTCACGGGTCGGTGACATTCTTCGAGGATGGTATACAATTGATGCACTTTTCTATAGTCATCATGTCTTCCCACATCTAAAAATTATGTGAACAACATCTTCATTGATCCTTCCTAAGGGTGATCTATTTTGGTTATGCATGTGAGTTGAAAGAAAATTTGGAGCGATGAAAATTTGCTTCAAAAGTGTTTGGACACATCTTTTCTTATGTTTGTTTGGACTATTGACCCAAGATTTCAAAGCCTTAGTTAGAACCAAACGAATTTTTGGTCAAAATTCATGACACAAATATTATTATCATGTTAATAATATAATAAATATAGGTGACACTATGGTTTTCTTGACATTCATTCATGTTAGGATTCTATCTATATATTTATAATGTAATAAATCAAGTTCTACTATTTTTTGCTTGAGCTTTCAGTTCATTTTAAGTTTTTATGATTATCAGTTCTGCAAATCTAGTAGTTTATGAACCATTATAGGATCATGTTTCAAACCCTTGAACTAAGTTGTTGTCATAATTTTATGAAGAATCTCTTTTCCAACAATTTACCCTCAGCTCATCCAAAATATTTATCTTTTATTTCTGAGAAAAAATGAGTCATACGATTGGAAAGATGTACACTAACCACTCAGAAGGAACGTAGTTTAGTCAACAAGAAAAAAACTGAAAAGAGATGGAATGGGTTCTTTAGTGGGTTTATTTATACACATGTGTTGTGAAGTTGCAACATAAATCAGATTACACAAACCCAACACATCTAACTATTTGACCCGTAATAATAATAAACACACATCTTATGGTGCATGTTGGTTGACATCTATCATGTATGCTTGTTTGGTCATTATAACACACGAGTAAGTTGTAAATTAGGTTACTATAAAACACATTTGTGGTTTCTTTTATACAATGTATCATGTACACGATGTCTCATTGTTGGATTGTCCGAGACATGGATTTTCTACAATCAAAAGATCACAATATTAGAGTACCAAAAGGACTATGTGTTCGCCGATAATAACAAGCTTTAGAGTTATATAATACATGATGTCTGAAATAAACATGATGTCTGAAATAAACATGATATCAAAAGATCACAATTTTCTACATGATGTCTGAAATAAACATGATTCTGCTACATCTTTATGGCTTCAACACAATTTTATTGAATCCTCTTGAATGAAAGAGCTTCCACTAAACGTTCGAGGAGAAGTATGCGAGCACCCAGATGTCTACATTTTCAGCATCTGTCCGGCCATAAATTCAAGAACAACATAAGTTGGGCTGGTCACGGATTTTACTCTCTACGGACCACGTTAAGTCTAGATAAGATTAACATCACATTTTACACTACGGTGTGGCTTCACCTTTGAGAAAATGGGATTTTATGATAAAATATATACGGCCGGAACTAGGTGATGGTTGGCTAATGTGTGTCGTAGTTTTTCCCTTTTTACTAAATTTGATCCGGTGCAACTAGTTTGATCGGGCCTGAATGTAACTCGTGGACATCGTTATATGGTATTGTCTTTTGAAGATCAATTTTGTCACAACCAAGTATGAGACTTACTGAACTAAATGTTCGCCGATAATAACAAGCTTTAGAGTTATATAATACATTTGATGCTGTAAAGTGAATTAGTATGACAAGCTTATAGAACTGGTCTTGGAAATTTGAAATGAACGTTTAATAACGTCCTTTATTTTCCACAATAGTAAGGAACCATCAGATTCCAAATTATCTTGACATGTCATAGGCTTAGTTCCATGTCTGATATATTACATGACCGTCAAATGCCACGGTTCAATAATTAATAATGCTAAAGTTTGAGCTAATTTACGTTTTCTTTTAACATTTGGATGAAATTGTGTGTGACTCCTAGTTTGGAATGCACTATAATTTCATATCTTTTTTTTTACATTCTATTTTTTGTAGTAAGATCGAATAATCAAATGACGAATTATATGGTGCACAAGTATGTAGTTCTGTCTCACTATTTTTGACCTTATCACATACTACTGCTGGTTGTAGACCATTATACTGTTTTATTTCTAGGTAAAACTCGACATGCCTTCCTGACCGGACAGTTTACTGAAAAAGTAGATAACTGGGGTGCTGGAATCCTTCTCCATGGAGTGTTGGTAGGAACTGTTCCATTTCAAGGCCAGTCAGTATACGTTTTGAAGCTATAAAAACCAAAAAATCAGAAAATATTGTGGGCATTGGATATCCGTGGTTGCATTAAATTTATTATGCGTGATGCTAATTCATGATTTTCTCGACAGTATAACAACTGATGGGGAACTAATAAGCTATTTCGAATACACTTATTACTCAGTTGACTACTTACTCTTAGTTCAATGCATCCGTGATAAAATCCTATAAAGCGAACTCATCCAAAGCCTTTCTTCTTGGTAGAAAGCTTTATATCTTAAAATCATTGTCCACTGTTCTTTGTGTAATCACTAGCTTACTACCAGCCATTTTACTATCTGCAATGAATAATGCGACCATGTATATAGAAATAGATGTTTCAGGATGTCTGAGTCTAAGTGAAATATACTCTCTATACTTTTAAACATTGGTTTATATTCGATGATGTTAACTTGTGATCCGCCTTGATAAATTTTTCCTTATAATATTCAGTCCTACTTTTGCTTACGTTTTGTTTGAAACATTGATCCAATTTTCCTAAGCCTTGGTTGGAAAGAAATAAGACGACCCAAACATTCATGAACTGATTTGTTTTTCTTATACTTTAATATAACAAATCCAAGTGGTACGGATGGTAGCTTGGGCTTTACATGCAATCCATGTTGCATTTGAAATACAAATTATGATATTTATATAGTTTGTAAATCTTTCTCAGATTACACTTGCTATTACTACTTTTGTTTTCCGATAAGAAATGGCAGTTAGAAAGCACACTCCATGGATTGTGATAGTACTGACTCTCGAGTTTCCCAAAAGGGCAGATTGGTGTTACCTTACTATGTGCTAATAGTAAATGTGACACCCATGTGTTTCCGATCAAACAATAAAAGAAATAAAGATAGAGACCGTTCACCCAAATACAAAAGATCTCATTTCCAAGAGATCACAAATATGTATTTATCTCCATGCTTCTCAGAAATGATTAAATTTGACAAAAATGGGATTTTCACGGCATGTGTAAGCATTACTTCTTCGACATAATTGCTACTTCTCAGTCTAGTTGACCATCAAGAACTGGAATATTTGATCCACAAATCGATGACATAGACAAACTTGTTAAATCATTCAAGTCGATGCATTCAAAAACATATGGGGCATGTTGTTGACGAATTTAATGTAAGATTGGAATGTGGATACTTTTAGACTTTCCAGATTTATAACATTACAACATAGTCCGAATATTATTTCTAAAATTAGTCATTGACAACTAATAATAGCAAGCTTTCATGGCTTACATTTGGAACAAGAACTAATAATACAACAGTGTTTTACGATGCGCTTTAACATTCATTGTAGAGTTATTGACATGACTCTAGAATATTGATGTGTAAATGCTAGGGAGGAAATAATATATATTGTCATTTCAGTTTATTTTCCCCTAGTGTGAGTTTCTTGATTTTCTTGGCGAGGTTGCTATTTTATATATGATTCTAATATATGTTACAATTTGCATTGATATTTGCTACCTCTTCATTTGTCTAGGGTTTAGCTCGTCCGCAAACTAACTCTTTCACTCAAGGTAATCTTATGTTAGAAACAAATTAATCGCAACATGGTATATGTTTATTTTATATCGTTACTTTCCAATAGAAAAAAATACTTCTTTTTGTTCAAATACCAAGAAATAGAGATATATTTATACAAAAACTCTTCTTAAATGTAGAGAAATCATTTCGTTATGTATTACTCACGTATCCATCACTAAACGAGAACATAACTTATGCCATTTTAGTTTAGTCTATTAGCTAATGTTAAAGTAAGCTACTCCTTTAGTCATTATCTAAAAATAAGACCTCATATTTACGTTCAACTTATAACTTAAGCTATGATCATGCTTCTCCCATCCCTATTTTTCTTCATATAGCACAAAAGGGGGAATTATTTATCTGGTTTTGTGGTCACTTGCCTCTAATGATCATGCCAAACATGCTCTCTAGTGTTGACTCTTAAATTTTTGGATGTGAAATGTGGTGGATGGATGACTTGACAATGAAATAAGAGGAAAGTAAGGAAAAATAAAAGGTCGGGAGGTGGTGTATAGGATGGGCCTCCTCATTCGGCCTAATGTGCCTTCCTACATCTATGAATATTGTTCCTTTTATAGAAAAAATGGGAAAAAGAGAAAATAGTGGTATTTGTTTGGGAAGTGGTAATCTATAAAACCCATATCATACTCATGGTTATAATTTATTCTTGGAATATGTTACAAGCATGCATGTTTAGGTGGACATTATATGCCTTAATAGTTGCCTTAATAATGTAATTGAGCATTCACTCTTACTCATGTAGTTTCTCAATCCTCCACCCTACCTTGCATATTGAGGATGATCCTCCCCTACCAAAAATTGTACCCAAACTCTCATCATATTCCTTCATAAATATAATAAATCACAAATGACTCTAGAAGTAAATTTTAGGAGCTACAACAATGACTATAATTATAAGATAGATGAATGGGAAAATTTAAAACAATACCATGAAAGTAAACAAGTACTTTGAGAAAATACAACATGAAGATATCCGAAATTTCTAATTGAATTCAAGCATGAAGGTAGATATAACCATTTGAATTTTAAATTAAAATGCAAGTTAAATTCTACAATTTTATATGTGACATTATGTGCATTCTTATTTATTTGGTATGAGAAGCCTAAATAGTAGGTAACATGTAAATTAGTATGTCAAGTTATATAAAAACAAATATACTATCTAACATTATAAAATGTAGAATTTCCATGATTTGATGTATTTTTATGCACAAACATGCAAACTAACATCATAGAAGATGTACAACCAATACATAAAAAATTAATTTACATAATGAGTTTAGTAAGATTTGAAGATATATATATATATATATATATATATATATAGACACACACAAAAATTATAGAAATACTTTGAAGAAGAAACAAAATACACACATACTTACATTTTTGTTTTGTTTTCATCAATTGATATATCTATGTATTATGATGTATTATTTGGTTCACTTAATTTGAATATTTTTATGAGGCACAATCGTGTTGTATAGGGAAGGGATTAATTTATTAGGGATTTGTAGGGAGGTAAGTATGTGGGTGAGTGCACAAATGTTGTGGTAGGTATCGTTTTTTTTGCATGGATGCAACACAAAGAGAAGGGAAAGGGTATATGTGATTATTATCTTCCATTTATTAACTACTACGCATTCCTAGTTTCACAAATAGTATATTTATTAGTGTAGAGTGGGATACAAAAATGAATGGTATATATTTATTTCATTTATTATTACCTATATTCAAAGGGTTTTTTATATTGTGTTATATTTTTGTCAATTTTTATGTTAGAATTCCATTTTCCATTACGGTTTAAATATATAGATAAATTCTTACAATTTTTGTTCATCAATTTTTGTAGAATTATTTTCTTAGTCAAAAAATATTATATTGTTGGTTAATATTGACACAAATTATTTTATATTGTACTTTAATATTATGAATAATTGATTACTCATTATTTTGTATTATGTGAAAGTTCAACATTTTCTATAATAAGCATACATATTCTTTGAGAGAACATGCCATCTCTAGAAGTTTTATGTTTTCATCATTGGCTAGGAGGAGTATTTAATATACAGATTTGATTTCAAAAAAAAATTCCTTTATTTCTCTCATAAATAATATTTTTTTAATGATACTATCTAACAAATTCAACTGATGGTGGAGAGTTAAAAATGCATATACAATTTATGTTTGCCTTTTACTGTGTGGTTATGTAATGGACATGAAGTAGAGTGTGATGAATGATGAAATCTATATGAAGATGAGGTGAATCTAATGTTGTTTCACCTAAACATGATATCTAACAACACATGAGTTACAAATATGTATTTTTCTTCTATATACACAAATACGTTACATAAAATAGAAGGTCTAATAAAAGGATCATTATTATAACCAAGGAAATACAAAACTGGAAAAATAGCTTATAATTATTGTTTGGTGTAGTGAGTGTGCAATAAAGAAACAAATCCAGTTTAGAATTAAAATTGCTTTATACAAATTTAATGAATTAACCAAATATGAATTCAAGAAAGTTATGTTAAGATTTTGTCATTACCTAAGCGGGAAGTAACACCATGTACAAAATCAAATGTGAAATTATGATTTGAATCATATAATCAAACAAAGGATGAAAGTCATAAATGATTAATGAGTCCATATTTGATAAGTTAAGAAGACTAAATGGTTGGGAAAAAGAACTTAACCTTAACCCTAGTTTGTCAAATTTTGTAATGTAAACGAATAAGACTCCATAATGATAAATTAATCAACATGACTAACTAAAAATTAATAAAATTTATAAGAATTAGAAAGAATTCAAGGATGTTGAATTGATATGAGTTTTTAGGGTCATCACATGGTATTATAAGCTATTGATGTTTCAAATTACCCCAAACCAAGACAAATCATAATCAAATACGAAGTTTAACTACTTCATTTTTTATTATTAATAAACAAGTTTTTTGTTTCTTACAATGTTTATATCCCCTTTCATGACGTAATGTGCAATTTGTACTTCATTGCTTTTTAATGCACCTTGGGGATTAGTATTATAAGTTTATACCATGCTTAGTGGTATACATGTAGCTAGAAAATTGAGGAATAATACTCAATTTTCAACTATAATATATGATTTGAAAGAAAATTAACCTAATTGTTGGTAAAAGTAAAGATATATGAGAGTTATTTATTAGCCATATTTTGTCTATTTTTAACAATGGAGAATGATTTTTATGCAAAAATTTTTTGTTGTCTTTAAATATTATTCAATATAAGTGTGAAATGGGAGATGAATAATGAGATAGGTGTGGCATTTATATTGATGAATACATATGAACCATATTCATGGAAAATGGTCGAGAAAAAAATCTTAATTATATTATCCCAATAATGGTGAAGGATTGGCATGATGCTACAATGGAACCTAAACCTATGTTTTGTTGTTTACAATTTAATGTTTTAATTAAAAAGTTACTATATCATGTACATTATATTCATAAGTTGAGCATATAAGTGTGTAAATTATTGTTTTAATTAGATAATACCCAAGTGTCTTTTGAGTCGACCTTATTGTCAAAATATTATAATTTGAAATTAAAATATGATTAAAGTGAAACCCTAACTCACAATACATATATGATGCCTTGAGCGTCATGATCTTTAATAGTCAACATGTTTAAGAAAAATCTCTTTTAGTAACATAGTGGGAAACGAGAAGGTTACTACATTATATATATGATCCAAGTATCATATAGAATAATATGCGAGGAGTTTGACTTTTCTAGAGTGAGGATTGCCCAAAGATTCTATTGAAAAGTATTTCTTGAGTGTGGAACCTCACGTAGTGAGGGACAACCATAGTTCTGGTTTAGTTACCCACATGTGTTATCCAGTTTGGCTTTGATGTACATCATCATTCATATGTGATTTCTTTTTGTTAAGTGTTGTTTCCCTTCTTCGGTACCCAAGTTACATGATTGAGTGTTATAGAATGCAGTACATTGTGCCCCTGCATGCTAGATATGTGATCTTTGTACAAACAAAGCTACTGGAGA